>CM026170.1:5012794-5248485 GCA_014825975.1 Bombus haemorrhoidalis
CTCGTGCTGCCACCAGAGATATTCCCATACTAGCGATATCTTTTTTATTCATAGAAACATGATAGATCGCAGGGACAACGATATTCTGGTGCAGGTGCTTGTTATCATTTTCAATGGGATCGGAAATCCACAAAAAAGTCGGCCGCGTAATTCGTTGCAAACGTTCATCTTCTACCAATTTGTGGAATGAAATTTCCTTTTCGTTATAGGTACTTAGCGATTTATCGAAATCTTTCAGATGTGTGTTTTAAATCTTATTTGTATAATGATTCGTAAGAAGTTTGTGCATTGATAATTTGCAAGATATTGCTACACAAAGTTTGTTTAATCCTGCTCGATTATGTGCAACGATAGTAACTGCAGAGAAAATATAAACCGAGTTTCCTTATATGTATTTTCTAATATTTGTAGTTTCTTCATTTAGTGCCAGCTTGTAGTAAAAAGTTAACGATATATGTACTTACTATTTTTAGACAAAGTAAAATTGAAATATAAAACTACGTATGTTAACGTTAACAACGCGTCTTTTTTTATCATTTTTAGCATGGTTAATTCCTTAAAACTACTCTTGGAACCGCGCTGCCAAGCGCATTTCCGTCGGATATATCGACGAGGACAACGACGGTGAAGTCAGTTTGTAGACGGTCGTCGCAGAATAAAGTCGGTAACGAAGCAGTTCATTTTTCCTTTTCCTGGCTCCGCTTACAGATTTTAATTATTGCGCTCAAAGATATAAATCATTCGTCTAATAGGTATCGCCATACGAAAAAGGGGATGTTCTGTATAAAAATATTGTTGAATAGCAATAATTATTGTGCGTAGTTTGATCGACCACATCCAATGTGGAACACATTATCGTACAATGAATAAGAAACCATTGATATATAGAAAATCGTGCACCAGAAACTCGTTGCGTTTATACTATGACCGATATACATATTGTACGTATATGTATGTACGTTGCTAAACAACAATGTTGCTAAACAACTGTCGCTATTATAACGTTCGCCCAGTTTCGTTCTTACAATTCTTCTTACACCTAAGCACACTCAAATGTGTTAACATACAATCGCTGATCACGTGGAATCCCTCGAGTACTTACAAAGGTACGTGGTGTGTTCGATGGAATGAGAGTGTCGCCAACGAAAAAGACAGGCGAACGGCGCTAAATTAAATGAAACGAACGGTACCAAAAAAGAAATAATAAACATAATAATGGAAGAATCAACAAAACTAAAGAGGCATAAAAAAAGGGAATAAAATATAATAAAATATATGTATATGAAACAATAGAAGCGCATGCCATGCGATCGTAATCTAACATCTAACAATAAGAAAACCCAAGGCAAGAGCGAACATTTAAGAGATCGAGGTTGCGACGACCCTGTCGCATTCGTTGAACGATGACTCGCGATCGATACTCGTGGACTCGTGGACAAGGGGCCATTTGTATTTCAGACGCGACAGAGTATTCAGTGTACCGTGTACCTCGAGACTCGATGCTCGATATTCGATTTATTTGCCTCTTATGAAGCACCTTTCCTTCTTTTTACTTCTTTCTTTTTTTCGTCCTCGTTCTTTTGCTTCTCACTTCAATGAAAAGAAAAAAGAAAAAAAGAAACGATACGTAAAAATCAGCGTGGATGATCGTGGCGACGTTCGTAATCGATAATCGTGACGGTGGTTGTGACGATAATACTAATGGTAATGACGATACTCACGATATACAAAATAAGTGCGGTCAAGTAAACTAATTGACGACGATATTGACAATATATAGCGACGATGGTAATAATAACAATAATAATGATAATAATAATTATAGTAAACCGTAGCAGTAGCGTACGTCGTGAATAATATAATAATAATAATAATAATAGTAATAAAATAATAATAGTAAGTAACGCTAATAGCAATGGTAGAACTAATAATAATAATAATAATAGTAATAATCGATAATCATAACACACATCATGCGCACTAAACACGTATGGTCCAAGAGCTAATCAAGCAGGACTAAGTCCGATCACTTGGTAAAAAAGTTAATGAAAATTTCCCAAGAGAGAAACAATGATTAACAACAGAAAATAAAAAGAAAAAAAAAATGTATCAACCATACACAAGAGGAGAGAAAAAATCGTATATGCGATCGGCTGAAAAATGAACCCAGTTAAGAAAACTAATTTTTAGGCGCAATCTAAAAGTATAAATGGTTAAGAAAAAAGGTGCTTTCTCCCGTTTCGTGCGGATGTTCTATCATTTGGGTTTCGGTTTGTCGTTTATAGACGTATTTAGCTTTCTATTCTTCTTTTATAACTCGCGAATAGTTCGTGTACTCGGTCACGATCATATTTATCGACGATCATATCGCGTCGTCGTCTTCACATGTCCTATGTGAGTTCCTTTAAGAAGTTGAGGGGTTCAGTTCAGCGTAAAAACACGCGAAGCGTGGTTTAAGTAAGTCTAAGTATTTGCAAGTGTATCTTTTTCTTTGGCTCTAAACGTGTAAAAACTCCTCGGATGTCCTTCCTCGAGAAAATTGGTAAAAAAAACTCACAAACAGAAAAAGAGAAAAGTAGTTAGCCACAGGCAGGTCAGGCTATATGCAAAGAGCGCTAGTTCAGCTCGGACGAAAACGGATTTTTCGCGGACGATTCATCCCGATGTTCTTTTTCTTTTTTTTTTTTTTTTTTTTTTTGGAATTTTCTTTTCCTCGACGGACGTGTTGCGTCTGTAGAGAAATGGTAACGAGTTGCGTTCGTGTTTCTACGTGTACACCACGAAGAAATTGCTTCATCCCTGTAACTCTACTCGTTGTTCCTTTCCTTTGTCACGTTGAATCGTTCGTTGCAAATCGAACCGCGAGAATCGCGAAAAATTCCACTCCAAAAATATTTGTACTCTACTAAGTGGCGAGAAACAAGAAAGTACCCTTGGCAGACCCGATATTCAATACAATTTTAGCTACTTTTTCGTAATAACGTTTCTTATTCCTTTCGAAATATTGAGCAAATTGTATTAGATTGCTGCATAATTTCTGTCCGCCTCTTCGTCCACACATGCAAGCGTTATAATAAACACGTATAACATCGTTATATAAGTTGATATGATATAAATAGTGTTTTTAGAGCTTACAGAACAAACGAATATGATGTTTTCATTGATCTTTTAATCAGGCATGTAAAAGGATTTTTTATAATGACTAGACTGTGAATATTTATGCAAATTTGTATTTATATGAGAATAATTAAAAGAGTATGATTCGCTTATTAAATATAATTATGACTACTATGCTTTAAGTGTTTTATGTAGTTTTGCATTTTACGTGCATTTTATGCCACATTTTCACCAACGAATTCTTACTTCTTTTTTTTCAGCAGAGAATAATTTGGACGGAAGGAATTAAATAATTTCGAGGCCATAAGATGTATAACGAGTCCTTTCTTAAATGACAGATTCCAAGATTTTTATAAAAGAGGCATAACGCACATAAATATATCGTGTAAATTTGTAGAAAATTGATTCTCACGAGCCAGAATTTACGAAGCAACCTAATACATATATATTCGTTTTTATTCCCTTTCGACGATCGAAAAGTTGAAAATTCAATTGTACGAACACTCCTACACAATGTGATGAACATTTTTATCTTCAATGTAGTATCATGCGCGTTTTAACACTAAGCATTTGGCAATTTAAGGCAATACGTGTCTCAGCCCCTTAATTTAATGTTATGTTAAAATGGATTCACAATCCACGCAATCAGATACATCTAATGCATCGATGATCGTGATATTATCGTTTGAATAAATTGATTTTCGAGCTGGACACACAACGCTATTCTGCAATTTACTTTGAATAATTCGCGAATATTCAAAATTTATAATATTCCACCCGTATGTTGTGCCGATTCGATCACCAATCTGCATTATACTAAACTTTCAATCACGTGCGAATCCTCGAAACAATAAAATTTTGCCTTGAAATAATACAAAAACACGAAACCGTACATTCGCTAAAAAAAAAAAAAAAAAGATAACGACGCGAGCATACGAACAAGTATATCGTTAAGACGCGCTACTAATTTACAATGGATTACGATCATTTTCATTTCTCGTTTCCTCCACTGTTTTTCAACACAGCGAATATCATCGAATCCCAGTTATTCGCTAACGTTTCTACGTTGGAATGTTGTGCACCGGTCTAACAATAAGTGACTCACTTTACAATAATCGTTAATCGCGCGCGTGTGTGTGTGTGTGTGTGTATACGTATGTGTGTATAGTTCGTGTTTGGTTTGTGTGCTAGTTGCGATACATCTTTGCGAACTTAACGCGCGTTCGACAAATGAAACACGCGGTAGAAACACGTTTATAGGGTAAAAAGTGAAAACTCGACGAACACGAAACGTATTACACGAGAATTTCTTTTCTCATCTCTTTTTTATCCATTGTGTTTTGTGTCTCTGGTTGTACTCTCTCTCTCTCTCTCTCTCTCTCTCCCTCTCTCTCCCTCTCTCTCTGTGGTATATAGCAACATTCGTACGTTCGTATTCGCATACCACTTTTTTTTAAAACGTGTACACTATAAATTGGAAAGATTAGAGCGTGAACAGCGACCGTTCATGACGTTGATCTCTTTTAATATTTTCTGTATTTTTGTTTTATCTTTGTTTCGTTTACTTTTTCTTTCTTTTTTTTTTTCTTGTTTCTTTTAAATAGCTAGAAATAGGATCGTTATTGCTGTGGCAATGGCGGTCACGGTGAGCTTGCGAGTACCTCCAGCGGAAGTACCTATATTGTAGTCCACATTGAGGTCCGCAGGTTCTGAATGATAAAAAGTGACTTGTAGAAGGATCGTTTTTTTTTCGTTGTGTCTAGATTATGTCTTTCTTTTTCTTAAAGGAAGGGAAGAATATCTAATATGCCTAAGATGCCCATATATATCGAATGGCTACCGGATAGTTCATCTAAAGTCGCTTTTCTACAAGGGTCAAGGGGACTGAGGACACTTCGTTCATGTTCAACCAATTAAAAAGGATACGTTTAGGTATAAAAAATATTTCTCTAATTACAAATATTATTAACAAAAAAAAAAAAAAAAAGAAAAAAGGTACGCAATGACGATGTATCGAAATACCTCAATGACCCTTTTCCCTCCTCCTTGAGTGAATAAAATAAAAACAGAGGCGAAGTGATTTGTAAACGGTCTCTCTCGTCGGGTTGAAAGTAAAAAAAAAATGAAAAAAAAAGGACGACATATCAATCGGTGCAATAGCCTCGTGCACATATATATATAATGTAATAATTTTAAAGAGAAATTACGACTTGATGTATATAAAAAGGGCGCTAATGAAATACCGATATAAATATATATCTGAAGATGAAGAAAATGGCGAATGAAACGAACACGTTTCAAGGACACAGTGGCTCGCCAAAGTATTCCAATACTTACCATAAAATATAAAATATTAAAAAGATTTTTAAGAACGTTAACGTTATAATAAGACACGATAGTCGTGATTGTACTGATCAAATTAGAAAATAATCTGAAAATTACAAGCATATGTGGTATATATAGTAGAACGTTTGTAGAGTACAAAGTTAATAATTGACCATTTGATTTATCGTTTCTGCAAAACGCGATACATCTATTCTTCCTTTAATCATCTTGTAGTTTCTACATAAATTTTCACATTTGTTTCATACTGTATCGGTACAATTGCGAAGAAATAATGACGTAGCAGACGATTTTGTAAAATTTACTACTATTTAAATCATCAACCCTCAACGAATGAACGAATTCAATTTCTTGAAAGTCAAAATATTAATCGCGTTCTTATGCAATAAAATCAAACAGTAGATGAAAAGTAACGTTGATCGGTCTAGCCTCTGAAGTAGCCTACAAGTATTCGAATACTTTGGAGAGCTACTGTATGGTTAAAAACGGTGTAAGAAAAAAAGTGTAAAGAGAAGATAGAAAAAAAGAAGGGAGAGTTAAAAGATAGAAACTTACCTCTGGCGGTCTTAAACTTCCCAGAGCCTGGCTTACTGAAACCCATTATGTT
This sequence comes from Bombus haemorrhoidalis, assembly GCA_014825975.1. Classification (NCBI taxonomy): domain Eukaryota; kingdom Metazoa; phylum Arthropoda; class Insecta; order Hymenoptera; family Apidae; genus Bombus; species Bombus haemorrhoidalis. The sequence continues at coordinate 5,018,862 of CM026170.1, forward strand.
GTGCGCCTTCAGTTCCACTTTGTAGAACGTGTCGGAGTACAAGTTCTTGATCCAGTGTTTCAGCCTTCCTTGTGTCTTGATGTCTTCCGTTCGACAGGTATTCTCCAACACCTCCCACTCGCCGGAAACGCGTTTTATTTGACAGTATTTGATCTGGTACATGTCAATCGGCTCGCCGTTATCGGCTGGCGCCAACCAAGTTAGCTCGTATTGATTGTTGAACCTGGACACATCGTACTCTGCGCTAGGCATCATTATCTTTGGTTCGTTCGGGAACGTTCTTCCGGGCGTGATATTGCGACAGTACGCTCCCCAATTACCAAGGCCGACCACGTTTCTGGCTGCGAATCGGAACTCGTACGAAGTCTGTGGTTTCAGATCTTCCAAGACATAGGATGAATCTGCAAACAATGAAAGGGATAATTGGTTTAGAGAGTGTTAGCTAACAATAAGTACAAGAGCTGTCATTGTGGAAATGTTTTTGGCAGTGAATTTGAGGTACGATTAGGAAGATTATTGGGTGATAAGAGGAAATTTAAGTAACAAATACAAAAAGGATCATTAGTTTAGATGGAGACTTGATAAGTAAATAAGAAAGAGAATAATTAGTCCACGGATTGATACCGTGACAGTGATCTTTCATAGTGTACGTAACTATGAAATTGGAGAATTATTCGCTAGATAAATAAAAAGAAGGTATACATAATTAGTTTGGATATTACATAGGAGTTGTTGGGGTAGAAGTATGTTTAATAGTACATCTGATAGGTGAACGATTACTCCACGAATGGGGAGAGAAAAACGAATAACGAATAAAGAAAGGGACGAAGAATTCAAACAGATGGATAAGGCTCAATCATGGTTAATAAATAATCATAACCATCCATTAGATGGTAGAAAGAAATTTTGGTAGTTCCAAAATTGACTCTACTCACTAATAGACCACGTTTTGTTTTTCGCCATCATCCAGGTCTGCCCATCCTCCTTATACTGCACGGTAATTGTCCTCACAGGGAGTTCAGGATTGGTGCTAGGTGGCACGAGATCGAATTTAATCGTAGTGGCGGTAATTTCAGACACCTTCGCCTGCAACACTTCTGCCGGCTTCGTGGCCTCTCTCAATTCGATATTGCGTTCCCGCGTGCCGTGCTTGTTAGACGCGATGCACTTGTAAGTGGTGTAATATCGCTTGTCCAGCGGGACAATCATCAGGGTAGACAGAGGACCGTTGCCCAGCTGCTTGATCATGTTGTCATTGTCGATTTTCTGATCGCCGTACATGGTCCAGCGAATGGTAGCGTTCGGTATGCTCTCGGCGATGCAACTGATGTTCACAGGTCTCTGCTCCCATGACCAAAAGCTTGTATTCTGCATGGAAGCGAACGATGGCGGAAATTCGACGGTTAAATGACCGTTTCTACGCGCTTCGCCTCCTGCGTTCTCGGCGATACATTCGTAGAGTCCATCGTTCGATCTGAGCGATTTATTGATCGTCAATGTACCGATCGTTTCGCCGTTCGTGTCATCGGCACTGTTCGTCAGCATGATTCTATCATCGTCTAGTTGCGTCCCTTTCACGTACGGTTTCTCGTCGGTCAGCTTCCTAAAGGTGACTTGGGGTGGAGGTTTGCCAAAGGCCTTGCAGACAAGATTCGCCTCGTTATCCTGTACCACGGTACTGTTCAAGAACTCCATGATCTTTGGCTTCACGATCACGTTTACCCTGATGTTCGTGTTCGCTTCACCGGCTAAATTTATCGCCGTGCATTGATACTCTCCTGCATCTTCGCGATTCACGTTCGTGATTGTTAATATTCCCGTATCAGAGTCCACACCAAAGCGATTGGCGTTCGAAAGATTCTGGTGCGTGAGCGATTTCACCCAGGTGAATTTTGGCGGCGGTTTGCCATGAGCTTTGCATCGTATGTTTGCGTCTTCCCCTTCGATCACATCCACCGGGGCGGGGAACTCCTCCACCGTCGGCCGTATGTGGACCTGTTAAATGAAATGCAAACCTGTTCCGTGATAGCTGTGGCGGCATTATGGCTGGGATTGGGAATAATTGACGCAGCCACTCCGGCCGAACCTTACAAGGGGGATGGAACTATGTGCAACGCGGTGGGTATACAAACTAGAGGGGAATGGATGGACGAAATTCTGTCTGATATTTGACTTTACCTGGAACGTGTAGTAGCTTTTGTTTGCTTATCGTAATTGGGTAGTATCTTAGCTTGCTCTTTAGAGGTGTTCGATATCGAGCGTGGAGTTTTGATACGACCTTTTCTTTAAATTTGTGCTTGCGACGTGGTTCTGTCGTCTTTTCGACGTTCATGCATATGATACGAGTAAACGAGGATTTTTTATTTTTTATTTACTCTCTATTTACGATATAGCTTGTACGGCATTGTCGAAAACGTATCAAATTAATCTCTACGCCTAATTACAACACAGTAGACCCTTATATAACGCGATGCTGCGTGTAGCGTAATATCGTTAAGAAATTGTCATTCGCTCTCGTATAATTCGATTTGGAAAATACCAAAACGAAATAATGTAAACGAAATGCTTTTATAAATAAAACGTTCTTATCGCGCTATAGGAAGTCTTATTTAATTTCAAAGTAGAATTTACATGAATATGTAAATAGTGTAGTGCTGAAATAACATTGACGAACGAATACCCACCTCGACGCGAATAGGTCGTTCCTTCAGCTCTCCAGTAGTCAATACGTAAGCACGGCAAGTGTAGATGCCGTCGTCGGATTCTTGAACGTTCTTGATCTTCAGAGCATACGTGTCTATAATGTAGTGGTCGTTCGTCTTAATTAATTCGCCGTTGTACAGCCAGTCGACCGAGGGTGAAGGCCTTGCCCGCACTTTACACTGAATAGCGTAGTCTTCTCCCAGAATAGGATATTGATTGGGCGGTGCATTGTCCCAAGTGATCGCAACTACGAAACAGTAATTACTCTTTGATACTTTCGTGTACACTGCTTCTTTATTTATCTAGACTAAAGCTTGGAAATTTCGTTCTACAGAATTTTTTTAAACGCTTACATAGACTTCTGGCGAACATTTTTCGTTTGTCTCTACACAGATCCCAGAAAATGTTATACAAAGGATTGTTTGCATTTGTGAAATACGTAAATTGTTGTACTACTTTTTTCACAGGGAGACTTGTGAAACAACACGGATAAAGAAAAATAAAGTTTGCAAACGAGATTTTTGTCTGGATGTGATTTTTACATCTGTCGACCTCTGGGATTTTTATAGCTGGAACGCTTGTAGAATTCGAGAAATTGAATCGAGAAAAATTTCAATGTTTCCTACACTACGAGTTAAACGAAAATTTAATTAAAGTTAAATGGAAACTTTTAATGTTCCAAATTCCAAGTCTGCAAGCTTAAATATTTGAGATATAAAAATACAACTTTTAATTTGGTTCTGTTGAAACTTCCTTTGAGGGGATTTATTAATGCTTTTTCTCGAAACTCCATGAAACGTTTTAAATGAGGAAATTAAAATGGCAAGAACTTGAATTTGAAATTTTTCCCTTTAACATAGAACTTCATTTAAATTTTTTGCTTACCTATGGTATCGATCGTCACAGACTTCTCCAACTGAATCGAATTCGCATAAGTGGCCTTGCACGTGTATTTTCCAGCTTGTTGTTCTTGCAGAGAGTTGAAGAACAAAGACAAGCTGTTGTCCTGGAGCAATTCCGTGTACATCGGCGGCTGCGAATGACCCGGGGTGCTACACGGGATAATTAAAAATTGCTATTATTACATCAACTTTTCATACGTTACACAACCATTCTAGCGATGATAACATTCTATAACGATAATGGTGATGACGATGAGTGTGTTCGGGTGAAATGTTGCAGAGTGAATAGAAGAATTGGCTCAGTGTTTCACGAGTAAATTCAGAGATCGATATTCTATTAATTACGATACACGTTCCACATGTGCTTTTTTTTAACATTCTTACTTTCTTCCACAAATTAGTTATGTTTTATTATTTAAACATTAGTACGATAACGCTACTTATTATTGGAAAGAGTCACTATGAGAGCGAAGAAAGAATAAATATTAACCATTTAACGCTCGCGTTATATAAATTGTAAGAAATTGCGACATAAGACAATTAAGCGGAAAGAGCTTTTATTCGTAAACTAGTTAAAAGATTGGCAAGTTAAAATACGTAAGATTAGCAATGAAAAATAAGTTCGTTTGTATAGAATGATAAAGTAACAAGTAACAAACGTGAAATTCAGAAACAAAGTATCCAGCTTTCCTAAAACAATTATTCGACGTGTTTCGACTATTTTTGCACGAAGAACCAATCCTTTTGTCTTATATCGCAAATATAGTTTTTTTTTTTTAGGAAATCGCTTTATCGCTAGGAAATTAGAAAATCTATAAAGCAACATTTTAAACGTAAAATCCGAGCGTTAAGGGGTTAAAACAGAGGAAAGAAACGAGACTCTCAATGTAACCACTTTGTACCGCCCGAATATCTCCCGAATCAGATCGTCCGAAATATTCGAGACGCATTGTGCAGCTCATAAATCGTTGGCAAAACATCTAATCCGTATTCTAACGCGAAACACCGAGCCGATATCGGTGAAATATCGTTACGAGGCGGGGCTGTACACGCGGTGAGAGCACAGTGCCGCGTCGAATTCGGATCGATGGGCTGGTTTCGAAGGATCAGCCGGTTCGCAAATCGATCGACCTTAATTCGACGTAAGAGCCAGATCGAACCAAGACCTCTCTCAGAGACGGAAGATTGGTTCTACCTGGATCCTAAACTGGTGAACGCGGACAGCCAGCAATTTCGTCGTCTTTCGTGTTGTGCATGACCTGGGAAACTGGTACAAACGAGACGCATTCACATGGATTCACACAATTTAACAACACTGCATGACAGAGTACTGGCTCGAAGATAAGGTTCTGGTAAGGGAGAGATGTTGAATCGTGTCGTAATGAATAGCTCCGATACGAATTCGAATGGTTAGCTTGCTACAGATACACGCTTTAATGAATCCTTTCGATTAGGAAATGCGAGTTTCAGAGATTGGTGATCTCACAGCGAGAGAAACGTACAGATACAAATAACGATGATGTTGATCCCCGGTTCGATCGGTTGTTAGGTTCACGTATGATAGAGGGTTACGATAGTAGCTGGGTCTGCGTTGAAGTTGGTGGTTATTTCGTTTCTTCGTTGTTAGGATCGTTTATGTTAATTAATCTTTCGCGATTCAAGTCTTGAAATTCGATATTTTATTTCAATTCATTAATGGACAGTCATTTATTCGTAGGTGGGGTACATTTTATATTTTAAAAACGTGTCTCTGTAGACATATTTTCTATCAAATTAAGGTTCCACGAACGTGTACGTCTTGTATGTCGAATATCGAATATGATTGATATTTCTGAACCATCGTTTTGAACAATCGAATCATGTTAGTAACAAAAGTGATCAAAAGATTCTTGGCATAAATCTAAAGGTTTGTAACAATATCTAGTTTCTTTCACAAAATCGTTCTTGCTAACAGCACTTAATAAATATTGAAAATAATAACACTAGTCTCACCTACATCCTATAATATAAATTCTAAATTACAATTTATCAGTAGCATAAAAGATAGTTGGTTTACAGTTGGTTGTTTTACAGAGCCAATTCTATACTATTTGCAAATTTTCTGTCAGTAGAGTATATATTTCTTCGCTAAACAAACATTCGTTAAGCCTTCACCCACGTAACAGTCCAACATCACCTTCGACCGCAAGTAGTAACAGCCTGTAACAACCAGCCACGTATCCCGATTACTCAACTTCAACCTTTTCTCAGCCCCTATTTCTACGAACATCCATGAGATCACCTTAAGCGGAGTTAACCAAAAAGAGAACATTTTACGGACGATTACGGTACACTGAGAAGTGGCACGTGGAATCGGGAAACTGAGAGAGAAGACAAACGAAAGACAGGAAATGTGCGAAAACAGAGAAGAATGTGTTTCGTGTGTATAGCGCTGCTTCTAAGTTAGTGGCCACAGTGTTTATTACTGTATTAAATTAAGAATTTATGAAAAATTTGAAGGTATAAAAATACGTATATAACGTACGAAACATATAAAATAACCAAAGTACATATAACTTCTCATTACACAAACGTCTGCTCGAGTTCCGTTTCTTTAATTGCATTCGCGAAAAATAAGAATTCGCATCAACGTCAGTGATCTACAATAAAGTACAATATAAAGCTATCTTGAATATTTCCATAATACTCGTATAATTTTTCCACCATCTTTCTACAATTTCCTGACTAAATCGCTAATTGCGTGAAAAAAGAGCAAGCGTCCACGAACTTTCGAGCTGCGAGCTGTATTACGCGACGATGCAGGAGAGATAGCAGCGTTAGCCGAACGATAATGCAATAATACCCTTTCTTCTTGCCTAATCGGTGAACACGGGCAGTAAGTACGATTAATGAAACGGTTCTCGAGCGGGTACACGCGTCCCGCGCTGAATTTATCGGCCATTACTCGCCGCGACGAGCGGACATAATTATGCAAATCGCTCGGGGTCCGCGTAATCGAGCAAACACGCGATCCGACGAATCAGTTACCGAGGTTAACGCTCGTTGGATTGTTTGATCGCGGGGTTCAATATTTGCAAGACGCACGCCGCGATACATTATTTAGCCATGAAAGGATAGATCCTCGACGTTCGTCGGTAAACGCGCAGGATCGCACGGAAGACGCGATTACACGCGATCAACGAATGGGTACACAAATGTGTAATACACGATGAATGGTTTCGTTGATCCAGTGCAGTGCGAGCTGAGTACCAGGGAAGTGTACTTTTCCAAGCCCCTGTCATATTATTATGTACTACTGTTATTACACGTTTCAAATTAATTGGATGCCCAAGGCCACTTTCCCTTCCTATTTCGCGCATAATATTAGATTGTTCGAAAAGTGTCTTTCTTTTACAGACACGTCCTTTACAACGACGCATCTTTATACAAACACGAAACCTAATCTGTAGAACGTTGTGATCCTTATTTTGATAGAAGAAAATGGATCATACGTAATTGGATAAAATAATATAAAACAAAAATGTTGTGCATCCATTATTTCCTTATAAAACGAAAGGAACTTTTCGGACGACCTAATATATAGCGAGGACCAGTGGAAGAAGAAAGAACGTAATGTATATATCGTAGCTTATAAAATAATCGGAATTTGGACATTTTTATTATAGGAATTGTGGCATTGCAAGTTAAATTTTATGATTTTTACGGTAATTATAAGAAACTGACGTGTATATCAAAAAATTAATACTTTTCATTTTTTAGAGTTTAACGTATCACCATCTGTAGTTATAGGTAAATGTTGAAAACGACGCAGAATAGAATGTTGTTTCATTTTGATGTATGAGAAGATGGCTGTGACATTATACACATATCGAAAAATAAGTTTTCATTTTCCGAGAAATGCCACAACTTGACATTTCTCTCTTCTTCCAGTCCACCCTTTCTACATTATCGAGTAGTGGGAGAATGTGACGAGAAAGGGTGACGATAAAAGTTAACATTTTATATTTATGGCATAATAACGTACAGTAAAAATAAGTTGAAAAAATTCCAATTACTTTACCTAACCCTAATCTAAAATACACACGATTACGCTATAAATAAATAATACTGTAGTAAAAAAATAACACGTCAACTTTTCTATTATTATCCTTTTCTCCTCGACTGTGCCTCACTATATCCATAAAATAAAAGAGTAAATTGGCCTTGAGTATCGAATTAATATCAAGCATGCGGTAGAATATCATTTCAAATGGTTCGATAATTGTAATTTATTCGGCGAAATTTCCCTTCTACTTCCACGAACAGATCGTTCCGAGAAACATCGTAGTCTGGTAGAAGCATATAATTGCTCAGGTGGCCGTTATTATCATCGAATGACGCGTGGCGAACGTCGTCTTGTTTAACTTCTAAATAGCATGGCTATGGGTTTTCTTATATCAACGAATGGTACATGGTACACGTGGCACAGAGGCAGTGGGTTTGGCTCTGTTTAACTATTCAAATAGAAGTTAGTTTGGCTACGGAAGGCGGAAACTTTTCTCGAACGGCTTAATGAGCAACGCTTAGCTCGCGGGCTGACCTGCAGCAATTAAGAGCTCCATAGAGGGGCTGTAGTAGACGTAAATCAGTCACGGGGGGAGTGAAGGTATAGGGTTGATGGTTGCATGGTGTGTGTGCACGTTGCTCGATGGTATCTATCAGGTATTTGCATGAATCGACTCATGAAAGTATTTGAATACCTATCGTAGCGAACTTTCACGCGCTTATTATATGAAACATTTTACATTGGTACTATTATGAGAAACAACTTCGTGATTATAAATATTAATCAAGTTGGAACCCTTTCAATGTTGGAATACTTTCGTGAGGCTGTGTATTCGTACAAAGAAAATGAACGTTTTCAAACAATAATTTCGGTGAATGGAAATTCTATCTATATATTGGTGTATATATATATATATGTATGTATAATATTTATTTAAGGGGGACGATTATCGGAGAACAGAGAGGGACTTGGCAATGACACTACGGGGTTACGTGTAAAAGCCTTGAATGGAGTTTTGTATACTCGCCTTTCCATCGGCAAGACGACGAGTCTGTGTGCAAAATAAGTGACAGAAATTCGTTAAATTAGTGCGATGTGTCGATCGTGTCTCTATTCGTGTGTTATTCTCACAGAGAAAAAAATGGGAAAAAAATGTGAGTTAGTGGAGCGTGTATATTGGGCGAGGTATAATTTTTTTAATTCCATATCTCTGCTTATACATATTTTATATATTTATTCGTATATGTTTTCTTATAGTAGCAATTCCAATACAATAAAGATTAAACAAATTTTTGAAAAAGATTAAAAAATGTTATCAACAAAGTATTCAATTGTAAAAAAGATAAAATTATCGCGTTAATATTTTTACATCATTGTAATTCAGAAAGAATACATCTTTTTACTTTTATCAATTTTTTCACAAAATCTCATACAAAAATAGGAGGAGAAAAATATTTGGCTTTATATATTCGACAGAAATTGTTATAAAAACTCGTAATATTTGAATCTGCATAAATTACACCACATCCATTATACTCTTCTTCCAATTATCTGCTAAAGGCGGCTCTGTTATTGTCGAAAAAAGCTCGGAAGCGTGAACTTCCCTTGCTCGTATATTCTCGTCTGACTTGACAAACGTTTGTTTACCTTGTAACAACGCTTTCTACCGTTCTTTCTATTTTCCAGCCTGGCAGCATCCCGCTTGAGTTATGATTGCACGTCAAGCGTCGATGTTTACAGAAATTCTTAATATTCATTACACCTACGAAATTGCACGTAATCCTTTTCAGTTACTTCAGAGAAACGAATCGGTTCGTATTATATCGTTTTAAATAAATATTCCTGTCATATTTTCGTTTAAATTGAACGAATAGCTAGAAAACGTTAAAAAGATACTGAGACTATATTAATTTACCAGTATTTATTTATCAAGCAGATTGAAGTATCTGATTGAATCAAATTTCCTTCAAATTTATTTAAAGATACTTATAAATCGAATAAAAATTCCTCGGATTTGGTTGAATTTCTCCGAGTAGAATTATTTTTCATTCTCGTTATTACTCCAGCAACTGATTTTTCATAATTAAACGAACGATAGCGCAAGAAGCAAAATTTTAAAACGACGTTCTTTCATTTCGTTTCACTCCAATTAAATTCTACGATCTTCACGAGATTAAATTGTATCTGGAAGAGAATTTTCTACAGCTACCCTATTCCTGTCTCGTCTATTCAGACGAAGTAAACGTTCCGAAGCGAATCTAAATCTGGAAATATCAAAATTCTACATCGATTTACCAGTCGCAAAACTCAATCTATCCGTGATATTTAAAATTATCCCCAATTTGAAGCATAATGAAGCTATCTCCAACAGATGTTAAAAGCGTCTAATTTGTTCTCAAAATGTACTCTCGTAAAATCAACCCTCTTAAATTCCTCATAAATATTCTACAATCGTCGCAATCATCATTACACAAATTATCGCTGTTACAACCCTTTCCAGACGAGAATATACTGCATTGCATATACAATGGCAAGGAGCCAACGTATGTTCCAAAAAAAAAAAAAAAAAAATTACAAAATTAGTTCTAACGTGATATTTAGTTAATTAGGTCCTATGTGGTTATAGTTATAACGTTTATTGTACGTACTTGAGTGATTCGATCACATGATCCTGGGGGTCGATCCATTGCATGTCCTTGATCAGCTTCGTGTCGTCGACTTTCGGTTTGCACGTCAGGATGATGCTGGACCCGATTGGCCTCGTCTGTGTATCCCCGCTTGGCATGATCTCCAAGGAAGGTTCCTTCGCGTAAGCTGCAGGCAAAATCGAGACGCGGCCGCTCGTTAGACTGACACAAAATGGATCGTTAACACGAGGTTTCATTCAAAGGGAAAGACATGGAACTTATATAATTTTAAGGAGAAAAGGAGCGGGGAATTTCTTGACGCGATCTGAATACGTTGCATTAATCGGCGCCGGGTAATTGCATGTAATTCTGTAATAACGACCCGATTACATCTCGTCCCGGGAAATCGGCACCGATTTTTCCAGACATCTTTAAACGCGCTTCGACTAACGCTTGTATCCGCTTGATAATTACGTGGTGTTATTTTCGTGGCGTTCTGCGTGTTTACTACGCGTTTTCGATGTCGTGTCGTGCCTTGGTGTGAAATTGGCTAATTTTGATGAGATAACAAGGTTGAGTTTCTTGGGTGTAACGAAATTTAAAGGGATAGGCTGCAAGTGGGAGAAATTGTTTGCACGTGAAATTTCATGTATTTGTATACGTAGTAGCATATTTATTTACAGTATAAGCAATATGAATAACTATCTGAATATAGTTTTTTATTAGTTTTTTTTACTAGTAAAATTAGTTTTAGCGAGTTAGCGAATCTTATGTTGCTGTCGAGGGAAGAAAATCGATCGATTGTTCGTTTATTATGTGCGATTCGATCGCAAATTTTCATTTTAAGAAGACCAAGAGCTTATGGCCGATATAAATAAATTGCTGGGTGATCCATATGATAAAATAAAATAAAGTATAATTATTATATTAAATTCAAATGTTATTTAGAAAATAGAACATCTGCTGACAAAAAAGGAGAACAACGTTACCTTCTAAGAAAATGTTAAGAATATCATTGCTATGTTGCAACGAGAAACATACTTAATTTAAAATCTATGACGATACCACGTGTCTGCAATCTCTTTAGGAATACAAAACGCTTGTTGAAACATATTGCGGTAACTTCTACCATATCTTGAAGCAAACACAGGGAGCAACAGAGGGCGAGAACGGGTAAAAAGTGGTGCAAATTGACACAGAAAAATGTGCGCAAACAGAGAGAATAACGGCGAACACGGAACAAAGAGCAATCACGGGGGTGGAAAAAAAATTGTCTGTGGTTTACGACTCTTTTCTAGAATACACAGTACACACATTGTACGGTGAAAAAATGTCGTCCATCAAGTCTGTTTTCTGTAATACCATCTGATGTCGCACGACGCTTTCCATTTTGAAATGTTATTTTCATTCACGAAAGAAGCGACGTTTAAAAAATAATTTCCATAACATGTATATACCGATTTCTAAAAAATACCAAACTATACCATATAAGAATATTAAATGGAAAAATATATTTTGTATTTAAAAATAGATTTTCAATAAATTAAAACAATAAGGTTTATAATGAGATTTTTTGGGTATTTCACAATTTCTTCTGATATTTTAGAATCTTATGATAGTAAAAAAGATTAAACTTCAATGTACATAACCCAGTTTGCCTACGGAGCATGAAGAAATTGTTTGTCTTGGCAGTATTTTAAAGTCTGATTCACATTTTTAGTTTCTTTCAAGTTGATCAAAATCTGAGATTTTACCGAGGCATTCACACTAAATGATCGGATACAATAAAATCTCGTCGCAGTGTCTTTCATTTTATAGCGTTATATCGTTTCTGTTTCGATTTACAATTTCGTTTTGTCAGATATATCACAATATTTCTTGTCACTGAAATCATATATATAGTTCGCTGTAATTTCGTACAGATTCGATTAAACGCTCATCCTCCATATTCCTTCCCCACTATTGACCGTGGTCTTGATCGCTAGCCACGGCTAACAGGTTTCTATTTGACTTAACCGAATCGCCTATTGTGTGCTCTCATTGGATTACGTGTAAGCGATTTTGATCGGTAACTATGACTTAACGTGATCTGACCGTACCGTCATCGCTAGTGTGAATGAAGCTTTAATTTCCTACAAGTGTATACGCAACCGCAGGCTGACGACGATATCCGCACACAAAGTAACGATCGTTTAAACAGGGAAAGGCTTGTACTCGTAGATTTAACCAATTGTAAAATTTCTAACTTTTATCTTGAGTAATAATTACTACGAATTAATAATTACTCGCGGATATTTATGTATTTATAGTTAAATATGGCTTGAAACTAATTTTGAAGTGTGAAAATTTAGAAAATCCACGTAAAGATATACGTAAAATATTCCAAGTAGAACTATTATTATAATATTCACTGCATAGAACGAACTTCTACCCTTTAGCGATATTTACAAAAATATGAAATTTTCCTGATCTACAGCCCGAGAATTGCAAAGTAAGTTCAGTTGAACTTGGTAGCAGAACATTTTCATTCTTTCGATTAAAGTTCGCCACTCTGTACTATTATAGTGAAACGAGAGTTCGCTCTCCGGTACGTCTTCTATTAGATTTATTATTTCAAGAGGTAGAAAAAATACGCGGAAGTAATTGAAGGGAAACAATCGTAGAACAAGTAGCATAATACAAAGAGGGAAAGCGGATTACGTGTACCTATAGGGGTTGTAGAAAATTGTCTCTGACTCACGACGTAGTTACACGACATGCACTCTTGCCACGATGCATTATTGTGAGTCATAACTGTTTTCAAGTCGTATACCTCTAATTCGAGTTATTCGTGGCACAGCACCAACGTCCACGAGTTACTCGAACGAAACATGGGATCTACGTGGTTAGGTTTAGGTTAGGGTTAGGTTAATCCGGTACCATCCGCCGCCCTTCTTCCAGAGGGTGCGGGGCGTCTGTGAAGTTTTTGCCGCACGTAGAAGAAGGATCAAGTTAAGGAACTTAGGAACTTAGACATTTCTAGGAATTTCGAAAAAGAAACAAGCTCATGATCGGTTTCCACGAGTCCTGACGTCAATATATCTGTTACAGTCGATTCCTTTATAGAGGAGACGCGTCAAGGTCGACGTATCGTCGATCCATTTCCAAGAGTATCGTATCGCCGATAGTCGCAACCAGAAATGTTATCAGGTTTAGGCTCGATGACTGTTTTGAGCTGTGATACTCTTCAGGATTAGCGCGGTTCTGACAATAAGAGACAGTTTCTATCGTCCTTGTTCACCGTAGAGGATCGCGTGCATGGAGCTGGTTACTTGGAAATACTCGGCAGCTTATGATGTCCCACGAGGAACATGAAAAGCGATAAACGTTTTGTAGAAAGATCTGGCGAACCAGTGAACTGTCTGGTAGCTGACGATGTGTTAAAAAGCTCGACACATGTCCCGGAACGTTCGTGAGATCCAGATCGCTGAAGATTGACGTGCGTATTATTTAACCAGTTAACTATGGAATTTAGTTTTAGAAATCTCTCGTGGTGTCCGATCGTCGAGTGTTTAATTAAATACAAGCGACGACCACTATGCTCGTTAAACGCACCGAGATAAAGTTTCCGTTCGACGCGTATACTCGTCACATTCAGAAAACTGGTTGATATATCTTCACTGAAATTTGCATTCGCTTCCGAATGGTTTTAAAAGAGACGATGTGTAAAGCAAACGATGACACGATACTTAGGTGAAGTTGTTACATATATGCTTCTGTAAGATCTGCTCAAAGAAAGTGTGAAAGAGACAATTAAGTGTTAGTTGTACGTGTTTAGTAGCTGCAAAAGTTATAAGGAGATCGTATTAATTACAACTAAATTGCAATTATACCAATAGCTTCCAAATACTTACCCTTGTGTTAGTTTGTTAGTCAGCAAAGTATTGAATTATCTATTCGTTTCATCAATTGCAAAATTCTAATAAATTTTACTTCGTTTAAATATCTTACATTGGAAAACGCGTATAACACGAACGAAATGATAGATTTATAAATAAAATAACTATAAAACAAAACCACTGAGGAATAACATTAAATCCGACCAATTGGGTCATCCTTCTCGTTAGTCCATTACTGCAGACGATCTGAATGAATGCAACGGTTGATCCAACCTTCTTACCCAAACGATTGAAAGCACGTGGTGGTGGTGTGGCCCTGAGGACGTACAAGCACAGCACGGAAATGCAGATCGACGTCTCGGCGGCGCCCATCCTCGCGACGCTTGGCGAATGCCACGAGTGCTTTTACGACGACATACGTGCGTCAACTATGACGCCGGAATGCGGCTGGTTATGCCGGCGTAACACGCAACCATCCTTGGGTGCCCCGTCGGTACGCACAACAGGAAGCCAGAATTAAGCTAATTAATCGTGACGAGCGAAAGTACGGAATTGGTCTAACTAGGAAACGTTCCGAGAGGCATGTGTTCTCTTGTCGTTAGCCGACTAAACCTTTACGCGTGTCTACGGAAGGATCGACAACAATTTGCCAGAGGAATATTGCAGCTTGCGCTAGAGATCTTCCAATTTGCTTCAAGGAATAAATCTTAGGTTTTTACTTTCACACGTACGGGACTTTTGGATTAGCCTGTGTTAATTTAATAGGCTTGTAATGAAAATTATGGATAGTACGAGTCGGTGAAGGCTTGCAGAAATATGTATTAGGTTTGTAGCTTCATACGAGATTTATATAGATCGTTAATGTTGAGGTTGTTAGATGTATGCGAATATAAAGGAACGCGTGGATAAATTGTAAGGTAGAAAATATATTTTAAATTCTGAAGTGTAGATACAAGTCGCAATATAATTGAGCTAGTCCAGATCCGCACGCTAACATTGTTACCCTATGACTGACTGAAAACCCTGAAGCCATCGTCGCCTGTCTACATTTCATGGTTCACCTTCGACCCAGTCTATACGCTGTCGATGGCTTCGGTGCTTGGCAAAACTAAAAGACCAGATGTAGAGTTTTCTTAGCTGTGGTGACCAGTTCAACAGTTAATTTAACAAGTTATCGATCGAAACTATAGAAATAGCACGCTAGATGAAAAATAGCGAGATGAATCTTCGAATTTGCTTTGAAAAACTCTGTGCCTCGTGTAAGATTTATACGAGACTTTTACATTAGATTTAGTTTAACGTGTTACAATGCTGAATATCGACCTTCTCGCATCACCTGTAATCCAGCGATTGATTTCAATCGTCGATTAAAGCTAACCATCTAAAACAACATCGTCCAACGGTTTGAAGCTCTATGAAAAAACAAGCAAATTCATAAACGCGTAATCCATGTGAAATTGACAAAGAAGAACAACCGCTGTTCCGAACAATTGATTCTCATAACAATCAACAACGTTGGCATAGCAATTCGCCGAAAAAGCCACGGCCATCCGGCTATTTCGCTGCGTGTGATGCGAATTCGCGGCTGACGTAACTGGCGCGCGTTACGAAAATTGAAACTGTGTCAAATGAAACGGCTTGTTAAAAAAAAGATGTCGTTCTCGCTTTACAGCATTGTTTGCTCGTGGGACAGCCATTTTGCGGCGAGATATTCGCACATTGAATACCACGGTACGGCAATTAATTCGATGAAAGAGGAACAACAACATCGTTCGCGAGACCAACTGGAGGCGAAAACGTTTCGTGAGACGAGATGAGGGGAAGCAAGCCAGTTACACATGTATATAATTTCCGGTTTATGGTAGGGTCAAGGACGCGGAAATACCGACGTCGGACGCCACTCGAATGGCATCTTCAGAGAGAAACTTCTTTAATTAAGGTGAAGATGCGTCGCATCGAGACTTGGCCCAGACTCTCGTTATCAAAGTATCGAACTTTCACGACGCGTTTTCGTAAAGTGCTTGAGGAGTGGATTAAGGGAAGACAAAAATTGGAGGTCGTTACGTAGCGGAAGAACGCTTCCGAGATACTTTTTATAGCGTAGTAGATTGATGTTGGACGATTGGCTTGATGCAGCGTGAAAGATAGCGAGGTTAAAGGAACAAGACGTTTCAGGCCACGTTTTGATAGACTTTTATGGGTTGTGATTGATGTCCGACGCTCTTACTTGTAAATTAGATTATTTTAAATAGCGTTATTTTTATTAGTAGCAGACAGAGATTTTCAGTTTCCGTGTCTATTATAAACTGTCTTGTTTTATAAATTAGTCAATTTCAGAAGACGCACCTTTCATTTAAAAAGTTCTTTCTTCTTTCCGTCTGCCTAAAATCTACTGTATACGCGTCTCTGTTTCGTTGTTGTCGATTTCTTAAAACAAAAAAGATAAAAAAAAAAAGAATCAGGTTGAAAGCTGTCGTAATAAAATAAAAGAAAGCTCCGATAACACGTATGAAATACCGAAAAATATATTTTTTAATATTCCATCTTCCATTTCTCATTATTATATAGTGTTACACTTGTTATGTCCAATGGAACTTCAGATTCAAAATATCACAGGAAGAGTTCACGCAAGGCAACTCAGATAGTTAACGAGTGAACCAAACGATATATAATTCGGGAAACGTTCTCGGGCTTACGAGAAGGATGATTCACACGGAAAGTGCAATTTTCGGTCTTACAGTCTCCTCGTTTCGCGATAAGAAGTTCAGCGATCGACGAAGAGGGAGAGACAGATTTTGGCTTCGAAACAAGGATTACGAACCCCGTGAGAGGGAAATAGCCTGGTTCGAGACAGCTTATTTGTTGAAGTCGTTTAGGGAAACAACGGCACATGGCCGTGATAAGGCTGGCGAATTCATCATTTCCGGATCGCTTAGTCAAAAGGAGGAGTAGTAAAACGCGTGACACAAAGGGAGGGAAAATGGAAAGGTTCTCGTCTTCTTACATAGTTGGTACACGCCTTTAGGCATGACTAATAAGATGCTGCAAGAGCAGACGTTCGATTATATAAATGAGATGCTCGTGGTAATGATCGCCCCGGATGCTTGCCTACCTCGGAATGGCCATTATCGTTGCTCCATTATCTCGTGATTTAACGAAATTTCCGGTTGGAACTACGGCGAGACTTGATGAGCTTCGCTATAAACGATATCAATTATCGTTAAATCTTAATTGTTTGTATAAGGAATCAGGATTTTCTGTTCGAGTTCAGATACAGCTAACCCGTTATATAGGTGCAGTTTAGTATTTAATTTAAATATGAGTTGCACAGAAGCAGAAAATTGTATTTATGTGATTGTAGTTACGTGTTTGGAATCACAAGACACGAAGAGCAGATTGAATTTATTTTTGTTAATTGTATTTTGTGATTTATCGTCACTTGTTTTATCATCAGTTTAAAGCATCCGAAGTACATACAGCCGATTTTCATTATCCAAGTTCGATTATCTTGTTTCTCTAATGATATTCGTAAAGATCTATAATTGCATAAACGTTTATAGTTTGGATATGACGATCGATATATTTGAAATACTTCAGACAGCGACAACGATATAAATTCAATTGAAAAAGCAAATAGAATAGAGCATGTATGCGTAATAAAATAAAATATGTGAATAATTGATACATCGAATTTAAAAGTTGCCACCTTATATAGAACAGAAAATATGACTTACCATATTTGCATGCAAAAATGATCGATCCTGTTCGATTGTTTTTCTCTTTTAAGGACACTTAAATATCCAGGCCATAAATAGAATAACGAAAAAAATCTCAGATCCACCACTTCCATAACCATTTTTAATTCTCCCACTTTGTTTTCTGTCGATGTATCACACACCATTAATATCTCGCCGTAGCAGCAATATTTCGTTGGTCACAATGGACGTCGTCGGCCCCAAAAACTGCGCCATAATTTATGACTCTGCGAAACACGTCGACTATTACGTCATATAACAGGCCAACGGAAAGATAGCTGGGGAAACCGCCCACTCATCGTAGCGCCCTCGATCATTATGATGTTATGCGAAACTCATTCGACGACCATTCAACGACTATCGTACACAAAGCTATCCAAAGGATCCACTCCTATGCATCCCATGATCGTTTTACAAATTCGTCTGATTCATCCCAATATCATTCGTAAACCTTCCCCGCGTGTATTTACAATAAGACGTCGCTGTCTGACCCTCGGAACCCCTGAATTCGTCGTCTCTGACGAAGCACGACGTCCATCCGCCTTGGTCCGTGCAATTCCCTTCGAAGTTTTCGCGAAGAAATCCGGTAATTGGCCCGGGGCTTCATCAGAATCGTCTTCGAGGGTAAGAGAACGACCCTGAGAATCAGTCAGGGGTCGGAAAAGAAGGTATACGAAGAAAATGGACCAGGAAGCTGCGTGACAGAGGAATACGGCGATGAGAAGGGAAGAGAGAGAAATATAAGGTAAGAAGGTTTGCGAAAGAGGGAGATTAAAGGAAGAGGAAGGTGGAGTAGGGAGGGGCGAATGTTTAAGGGTCAGGAAGAAAGGAAGAGAAGGTGAAGTAAGCTGAGAAGAGAAAGGAAAGTAGATCAAGGTCTGTGTCAGAGAAAGGTAGACATTCTCTTTCGAATGAAAATTGATATCCAGAGGAAGGTGACTCGAGGCGGAAGATGCGTATGAAAAATAAAAGATAAACAAGGAAAGGTGAAACAGAGAAAGATGATGGAGCAAACTCAGGGTATAGAAGGAAAGAGAATAAAAACGAACCAAAGAGGTTTATGCCGCAGAGAGTGAAGCCAAAAAAAAAAAAGAACATAGAGAATAAATTGAAAGAAGGGGAACAACCGAGGGATAAGGAAGATCAGAAAAGGGAAAAAATGAAACCTAACCCAAATCAAGAAGGGATACGATGGAAAAAGATAAAGGAACGAGGTCAAGTAGAGAGAACCATAAGAAGATAGAAACAGAGAAACGATACCACCCTCCTAGGACATCTTATTTACGTTAGTTAGGGTTTGTTGGCATAGTCACCCGAGGGGCCATTCAGTGAACCCACCACCCTCTCTATTCCCAAATGCATCCACGTACATGGACGTATATTCCAAGATTTCCTCTCCATCTAGTTCTAGCTGCCTGTTACCTTCACCCACGCGTCAAACACCCTCTGTGCGTCTCCTACCAACCTATCAACCGAATGGACGTGTAGCCCAGGAAACTACTACCTTAGAACCCAGCTAACCCAGCTAACCCAGCTTCGTTACTTACGCCGCCACCCTGTACGCGCGACGCAGCGGGAGTTAGAGCCGAGTAAACTCGGCGACATGTCACACGAGCTGGAAGAATTCGATCTGCCGAGGGTCTGGAAACAGAGGGTGGCCAAGTTGGAAGAGGAGGGAGGATTTGATCAAATTCTGATATCGAATTGGCCGGGTAAGGGTGAAAAACGAGAGAGAGAGAGAGAGAGAGAGAGGGAGAGAGAGAATCCTCGTGAGGGTTTACGAAATTTTCGGAGCTAGCTACTTCGCGCAAACTTGTCAGACCAAGTTGCCAAGATTCTGCCCGGAAGTTGCATTTACTACCGGCGATTGTTAGTTTTGATCCGGATGGAGCATGGAAATGGACCGTGTATTGTGTAAAGTTCTGATGGAGGAAAAGGGAGATAGGGAGAAACGCGCGATGGAAACTCGAGATTTGAGAAACGCGAGAACCTTGAAATCCAAAATTGTACTCGTCGCGCGATTGGAAATTCGTCTCCCTGGTGGCGCGTTGCAACGAGTCCGAGTTTCGAACTTCACAAAGTTTATTTGTCAGTCGAATATCGTTGCCTGTTTATCGATATTGGACACCCTTGTACACTTTTATATCGGCAAACCCCTACGTCTCTCGATGCTTCTTTGAATTTTTATTTGGTTTTGATGTTGAGTTGTTGATTTAAATTAAAAAATTTAAATGTTGAGTTAACCGCTCAACACGCGTACATACCATGAGAATATCTAAATGAAATTTTTCAAGGCATGAAATTTATTCAACGTCTTTTACACATAAATTACACGTAAATTGAAAATTCATTACAAATTGATTACATCGATAAAAATATACGCAAGGGAATACAAATTACGATAATAGTAAAAGACACAGGTAGGTAAGTCCGTAAGTAACTCGATATTATCCGAACCTCATTTTTCTAAGGTATATTCGCTTTAAGTTTCTCTGTACGTCGCTATACATATTAGATTATTTGGAAAATTCATAGGAAAACTCGGAGTGTTTTCTTGAAAAAATTGTCCATCTGTTTCGATAATATTTTGCGTAGCTTTTATAGGTTTGTATTTCTTTCTTCTTAATATATATTATTCGTAAATTCCCTCGATAAGTGGCATAAAATATCAAATCAAACTGCTCGACGATATATTTAAATATCGAATACATCTCGGAAGCAAAAAATTGAAAAAGGAATTGAAAAAGCTGCAGTTTAAATAAAAGGTAATACGTACATGAAAATTACGTGAAAACGGGATAATTTCGTTTATAATGATCGTGACAATCCTTTAATGTTAACGTCGTGTTTTGCATTTTCGTCCTTAATGTTAAAATGAAAATGCGTGCCGATCGTGAATTTCGTTTCGATTTAATTCATTTTGACCGACGCTGAACGAGAGAGAAACAAATTGGTACCGGAATCGGTGAAATAAAATACGGTTCAGTTATTTCCTTTTTGCATATCGGAACGTGCAATGCTACCGACTACCGGAATTAATTGAACAGTCAAGCGCGCTACATGGAATTTTTTACCAAAGGAAATCGCGTTGTTCACCAGCTATATTGTTACGTTGTAACGAATACACAGGAAATATCGAAATGCCTCCAGTTTAACTTTTAACGAAATTAATATTTGAGATATCGACAACCTGTCTTCCCGTAATCGACTAATTTCCTTCCCTTAATACACGCTAATAAGCCGATCTATTAATTGTAATATGAGCTGACAACCTTTCACCGAAAGAGTTTCGCCATCGTTCATCTTTAATTAGAATTAGTCGAACGATTTTACGAGATTCACAGTTTTTAAATATCTATAGAATCGTAGATTTCCTGTATATTGAAAATACGCGTGTTTTACAGGCAACGGTTAATCTCTATAAGAAGTGAAAATCTTCGTTCGTAGTGAAACGCGTAAAACACGAATTAAGACATTATTTCTTTTTAAGTTAAAATTTAAAAAAAATCGTCTATGAATTACTACGTATAACGATGCATAACTCAATTTATAGTTGTAGTATACATGAATATAGACAACTCATACTTAAGTTACCCAAAATTATCAATTTAGTACAATAGACAAGTATGGTAAAACAACCCTTAACCACGCAAACTACAAATGAAATCCATTCCGTACCTTCGAACGACACATCTCATACGTCATTTCCCACGAATCGTACCTCAAAAGAACTTTCCATCTCCTCCATCTGCTGACACACACGATTTGGAGTATCTTGGAATCGCGCACTCGAGCGCATCCCTATAATCGAGTTCCCTACTGTATTTAAATCGATCGTCTTCGTCTGAGAACAAAGGACTTCTCGAAAGAGGACGGGGGAAGGAGGGGGGGAGTGATGTTACATCGTTTTCGCGAGGTCAAAGGAATCGTAGACGGAAGATTGGATTCGAAACCGATACGTCGAAGAGACACGGAAGAGAGTTGGGGATCTGGACGCTTGCACCCCCTTCGATCTTCCAGTTCCGAAAGTTTCTCGATTAACTCTCGCGAAGTCGATGGCTGGGTCATTTTTGATTCAGTCGACTTACATATACTCGTATATTAGTGTAGGATTTTTATTACGATTAATTTATTTATAATAAATGGATCAAACAGATGTTGATTAAACAGAAAACGATGCTTGTTTAACGTGGACTAATCACGTATTATAATTAAGACAACTAGATAGTTAATTAGCAATTTTCGTCATCATGGATCCAACGCTTCCTCGACAACGCTACCAACACTCTCTAACTCCTCAACTCACAATGACTGTTAATTCGTTTTTGTCCCTTAGCAACCCCTTGTCTTTTGTCTTAGCCTCATCACGCACGTGTTCCATAACCGCTTGTTTATAATTCGCCAGATACACCCGAAACCCCTCGTCCACGATACCTACATTAGGATGGCGAGATAGGAACTATATAGGTGATTATCTTCTAATAGTGAAACCTGTTCACACTGTTGCACGCTAAGTTAATTTTAGGACCAATTTAAGATAAATATGTTTCACTAAAATTTGTCATATTTAACATTCCATTTACTCGTGACATTAATATTTTAATCGGATTTTTACGCATTTATAGTGTCGAGGTTATTAGATGTACGTGAAGAAAGGAACGAGTGGATAAATTGTAAGGTAGAAAATATATTTTAAATACCGAAGTGTAAATACAAGTCGCAGTATAATCGAGCTGGTCCAGATCCACACGCTAACAGTGTTACCCTATGACTGATTGAAAACCCTGAAGCCATCGTCGCCTGTCTACATTTCATGGTTTACCTTTGACCCAGTCTTTTGTCTATACGCTGTCGATGGCTTCGGTGCTTGACAAAACTAAAAGACCAGATGTAGAGTTTTCTTAGAAGTGATGACCACTTCAACATATAGAAAATTTAAAGACGCGTAAGATAATGTGCGAGATATAAAATATTCAAAGCAGAATATTCGTTGTCGTATTTTATAAATGAAAGAAGCTGCTATCGAAATTCTATGCTGTACTTATATCCATAAAAATATGATATCGCATAAGAATTCATGGTTTGTCAAACAGTTTTATTATTCTTACTTTTATGGTAACGTATAAAATTAATTTTCTCAAGAAACGGGGAATCGTATTCCATATTTTCCATATATTCTTTCGCTTAGAATTACTCTCTTGTTCATTATACCGTAATTACTGGCATTCTATGTATGGTTTATGGCAATGGTTTACGAACGAAAAAATTGCGACAAGATTGCTTATAATAATGGTTTATGAACAACAAATAGATAAGATTCGGTCTATCGGTATGTGTCGATCTTGATCAAATTGGTGTCTCGAAAGTTCGTCGATTATGTCGCGGCCAGGGATCGTTTCGTTGTAATCTGGTCGACAAACTCTTGCAATTAAGTAGCTCGATATAACGTGACGGGATAATGAAGTGGTCGAAGGGCTGTGGCCGGTTCCATAAACCGAAATTACACGCGCTAATGCGAACGGAGTATAGGGTAGTGGTTTTCCAAGCCGACGAAACTTCGAACAGCGCGAGTGTACGCGGATTATCCGCCTGTGCACGCTTCGTTGACCGGAGAAAGGTGTTCCGTTATTAATAGCAATTAAGCAAATGGAGCCTGGCTCTTGGAATTTCATTAGATTGGGTTGCAACCGTGGCCGGAGGGTGCATGAATTTCTCGTTAGATGTATGTAGGTGTGAATGACAAGTGGTTGATGGAGATGTAACTTCGACACGGAGCTTCGATTCCGGGTAAGACGAGTATGTGAGCGGCTGATGAAACGTGTACCATCGTTTTAGTGGATGTTAGGTGGTGTTTGGATTGTGTCAGGTTTAATGAGTCATGTAGGAGAATTAATTGTTTCATTGGATTTTGTAGGAGGGTTATTGAGGGTAGGATTGCCTTTTGGGAAAGTGCTAAGAGTTTTAGTCGAAGAGTATCAATCGAAGACTGCAAGGCGAAGCTTATGTTTTGGGAAAAATTAGAAAGAATAATAAAGGGAGATAACATGACAATTAATTAATGTAAGATACTCTGGATCAGTTTAAGTAAATTTTAATATCCATTAATTTTATAGAATTCAATCAAGTATTCTAACTTAAAACAGTCTTATTTGCATGAAGTACATTTACGTTGTGCATAACATTATTTTATTTGCGTTATATTATACCATAATCGTGTAAAATAATTAAATGTATTTAAATATTATATAATTGTAAATTAAATGTATCTAGATTATTAAAATTATTTTAAAGCGCTTAATATTTTATGCGACTTCCTCTCGCTGTGTCGACAGCAAGCGATTCCGAGAAAGCTCTTGAATAATTGTTTAGTAAACTTGCTTTATGCTTTATTCATATTTCGCTATTTCAAAAATTTCATTTCCGTGTCTCCTGACATTACGGCGACAGCTCCATGACATTTGCATCGAATCTTTATTTATCGTAGTATCTTTTAAAAATCGTGAACCAGGGAAGAATCACAAATAAAAAAAAAAAAAGAAGAATTACAGGAAAAAATTACAAGCTCCATAACACGATTAGGAAATGTTTCTTTAGAAAAAGTAATAACCCAGCAAAATGCAATTTTTGTAAAGCGTAAGGGGTACGAAAATTAGAAAATTAGAAAATGTAAAAATATGAAACAAGTCATCAATACTATAATCAAAGTACGATTTAGATAGTGATAATGTACGAAGGTGCTAAAAATATGCTTCAATTATCATTATGAAACCAATAGTTCAGAATGTAGATAGTAAAAACTAAAGCTTTCACATAGTTTACGAAAGAAAATTTCCTAAATTTGTAGCATGTAATAATTCGAAAAGGTTAGCAACGCTGTACAGATATCTAACGGCACGTAGAAAACATTAAAAAATATCAAGTTTGAGAGAAAGCTACTATAAATCGTTGACGTTTTACTATGTGAACCGCGTTAGTCGTAGTTTGTTTGCGAGTTTTAGGTAAAAGTAAGGAAGCCGTGAAGTGAGAGATGATGGGAAGTGAGTTCCGTATGAACATTTGGCACGTGGCTCGACGAAGCCACCAGAAACAAGCAATTTGACTACAAGGCTTCCGTCTAAAACGGGCTTTCCGAGTGCCTCTAAAATAGGATATCTCTATGTAGAAACGAAGTTTACACGACAGCGACCACGTGAAGTAATGAGCTTCAACTTTCTGACGAAATAGCGAAGCAAATTTTAATGAAAAATTCATCTCTTCTTTGTGTTTGCAAATTATAAATAAATATTTGCAAAAAAAAAAAGATAATTTCTACCTGTTGCCGTTAAAATTCCTATTTAACATACGTCGCAAAGAAAAGGGGAAAAAGATCTGTTCTAAAACAACCAAAGCAATCTGTCTTACAACGCTGACGTTTTTCTTCGCTACCGATTTTCTCGATGATTCACGATGTTCTTGTTCCACGCTCGTTTAACTTTGATCCGCGAGAAAACGCGTGCGGAAAGGACGAAAAGGATCACGGAGAAAGAACCAGTAAAAGTCTTCCTGTGTAGCATTTAATTAGAAACGGCTTATCTCTCCGACCAAGAACATACTAGTACGTTCTAGAGAGAAAGAAGTTTTTATCGGGGTCTCTCCACAGTGTGCCTTTCAGCCATGACACGCAGTGGAGTTTAGAAGGCTGTCTTGTTACCTTTCTGTAGGCGTGTACTTTGATCGAGGGAACGTTTCCATTCGAACGATCTCTGCACAAGTTTCTACGTTTCGACAGAATTTAATCGTCGTTCGACCGTACGAGTTTGTCTTGACAACTGGATCTTCGAGATCTAATTTCGAAACGCCGTTTCAAAATAAAATACACATGCATTTTGCTTTAATTTGTTTCTACACTCGCAACCTTTTTTTCGCTATCGAAGAAATTAAATTGCGGTATACAATCTTGCTCTGAAAAGCTGTCGATTATTTTTAGAATCAGAAAAGTATGTGTATTTAATGGTATTTTGAATATTTTTTAGTCGATTCCATGCTTCCTTTTTTCGCTCAAAATTTCCTAATTGTTTCATATTATGAAACATACTTGCGAAAAAGTAGATATCTTTTTACCGAAATAAAGGTAAAATAAAATGATATTTAAATCTGGAATAAAGGAAAAATTGCGTTGCGTTAAAAATGAAAAACCAGTACAGTAAAGATTTTGACAGATCTGGGTTAATATTCGCGTAGGTGTGTTTTAAAATAATTAAAATATGCCGAAGCTTCGTTCCTCTCAAAATTGGCAAATTTTTTAACGAAGAAGCGTGGAGATTTTTTTTAGCAAATAGATTGCAAAATATTACAAAGATTATAACAGAATGAAATGTATATCAAGTGGTTAATACATTATTTCATTGAATTTTTCTAAGAACTAAAATAACTGTGTCATAGGTTAAATTATAGTATCAATAATAGCACAAGCATATAGTCTGCAATTGCTTCTTTGCTATAACTTATTCACTTGCGATTCAAAATTGATTTAAAACGTTTTGGTTGAACGAATAAAATAGAATATATATATAGGTTGACAGATGATATTACTAATTTTCTACAATTTCCACAATTCTGAATTTAGAAGATGATGAATAGTAAATCTAATTATTACAGATTAATAGATATATATAACTTTTCGCTAGAACTTCTTATTCATTCATGATCTGTAATGTGCTGGTTACGGATATCTTCGATGAAAAGATAAATTAAATCGATCCGTGGATAATATAATCAATTTAACCGATCGATGGATAATATGATAGCTACAATCTCGTATAGTAGCATTCCGTTTATTTGAAACCGCTGTGGAGTAAATACTTGGCATAACTGAAGTTTATGTCAACTGTTTCATTTGAGCAAAAGGATTTCGCTTTACCACAGATTCGATCGACGAGAGTGCTACCAAAAATTAATTTAATCTGACGCTGAAGCTAAAGTTTCAATAGAATTTTAATGAACGGACTTTCAATTAATCCCATTCCGATTTAATGGAATTCAAATAATTGCGGGTTTCAATCAATAAAGTTGCAATTAACAGAGTTCCAATTTAATTAAATCTTAATAAATAAAACTTCAATAAATGAAATTTCAATTAATAGAGTTCCAATTAATAGGCTTCCAATTAATAGGGTTCCAATTAATGGGTCTGCAATCAAATACAGTTCCAATGAATGGAGTTCGAATTTAATCAAGTTCCAATAAACGGAGTTCGAATTAATGGAGTTCCGTCCAGGACTTCCAATCGATAGATTTCCAGTAATTGCAATTCAGATAAATAAGCCTATGTCCAAATCTACATAACTGCGTTTATATCCAAATTTTACACTAATTCCATTATCTTAAATTAGCTTGCCTAATTAATCCAATTAATTTGCATAATTGCTTGCTTAAATCGCTAACTACATACCTAAGAAGTCGTCTACTGTATTACTTATTGACTTATACACTTACCGTCTACTAACGTCGCGTTTCGACTATTAAAATTTTAATAATAAGACGGCCTAGCGAATTGTACGCAATGTTTCTTCGACGAGGCTGCGAATTCATCGTACACTCGAAGGGACGGTGGTTCATCGTTTGAGGAATGCGATAGCGGGGTGTTCATGAACGTCTGGCTGTGTCCGCTGGGTTAAATTGAGAATTCCATTGAGCAGGGGCGATGCAAACAAGCGTATCAAAATACACGGTATATATGTACACGGTAAGCACATTCGTAAGATACATCCGGAGGGATAGAGAGTAAGAGATTCGATATTGTTATTAAAACGTGAGCCGCCAGCGTTATGAACTTGGAGTGCGAGTGTCGAGAGTTCGCTGAAAGGGGAATATAATTATTCGCGGAAATATGCGAAATGTATATAACTATCCCAGCTTTTATAACATACGTTAGCTGCGGAAATAGTTGCTCAATAATGGAGAATTTACTTCAGATTTTCTATTTAATATTCGTACATCCATAAATTCGTGTATTATATCGATTTATGGTTTTTCTTCAAATTTATAATTACCTAGCAGTTTAAATGATTCGTTAGAATGAAAATAACATGGAAGCATGTAAAAATTGATGATTCCGTAAAGTTGTTGTGGCTTCATAATAAACCTAAGCAGATTAACCACGTGCTATATGACTCACGGAACCTGTTTAGGTTGTAATGGAGTGTACGATTTCTTCTCATAGAGATCGAGACTTTGTCTTTTAGAACGATTATCGAATCAGATTTCTTACACGCTTTAAACGAACAATCTAATGTAAAAGCGTGGTTTCTTTCTTACCACCGTTTCTTAATTACCACGTAATTATTCCCTCATTTTCATTAATAAGGGGGATCGTCAAAAATTGCCCGTATGTATTAAAATCTATACTTGTTACAATATCGAATTGAAAATCATCGAAGAAATTCATTATCATATATTTCATATTCAATTTTACAGTCTTCTTTTACAATGTTGAAAATAATTAAATAGCTTTTCGTTCACGTCACATCGCCTGGAATTACTAATCAACAGACCGTTGAATTACAACGATTATTTGGCGTTTTTTAATTTCGAAACCTTCAATGTCGATATCACCCAAGCTATTGCACAATAAATTTTTCCTCTTACCGAGACATTCAATATCCTACATCGCTCGAATATCATTCAACGAGTGTTTCATTTAACGCATGTTTAATTTCCAAACCTTCGATCTCCCGCATCGCTACTGTAACAGTTTTTAAAAAACCACTGTGCACTGTAAATCCACGTTTCGAATAATCCTTTGACTCTCGCACATCTCACCTAAGCTACAACGTACCTTGAAAAACTAAAAAAGAGCCGGAAGGCGCGTGTTTAGCTACAAAACCGAATAAAAAGACAGGTTTTGTTCACCTCCCAACTTTCTTCCTTTTTCTCTCCAATTTATTTCTTTTTTTTTCTTTTTTTTTCTTTTTTTTTTTACAAAATGAAAGCGCCCTCGTTAGAATTGTAGCGTAAATACGTGGGAAACTAATTGCAACGTCTGAATGCTGGGACAATGGGAACATTTAAGCCGCGCTTCACCCGCGCGCGGTAAGTTCCGGAGCTGAACACGGATGAAATTCCAAACTGTCTCCCGTAAGCCACACTTCCGTTTGAATATGATCCGTTGTCGTCGGTGCTCTCCTCTGTGCTCCATCGAAACCACCGGATATCGATTAAGCTACATTTCCATAGTTTCTCGACTAATTTTACTCACCGGTACACGCTTAGGCGTCTGCGATTGTTTCGAGCGATTTCGCGTTCTATCTACGTTCATTGTACAATGTACACGTCTTGCAACTCCACGCTCGAATTACGTGCGCGGAAGTTGTCAAAGACTGTCTTTGTGCGGCCTGCGACCGTTTATGGAGAACATCCGGTTTAAACGAAAGTGTTTCAACATTCTCTATAATTTCGGCACGCTTGTGAAAAGCAGGAAATGCGACTCGTACTTTTTCATTCTATTTATATGAACTACACACAGCCTTACATTTTATCGACAAAATTTAGAATTTTCTTACTTTTACTTCTTTTCCCTTCTCGTTCCCAATGACTTCAACTCAAACATCCGCAAACCTCTTAACCTTTTATTTAGAATCAGTAAAATGCAGTGAAATTTGCATAAGAAGATCAAACGTTCGAATGCTGTAAAAGGACTTAATACTTTCACGACGAACAAGAGCGAACGTATCAAGAGATCAGATGAAACATCTAAAAGAATGGAAGAAGCACTTTTCCAGCTTTGCAGAGCATTCGTCGTATGGTTTGCGATTCGGCGAGCAATCGCCAAACGATGAACGAATGCTCGTTTACACTTTCATTTTATGAAATTTTAGTAGAGCGGGGCACGCGCGACCGTTCGCTTATTTGGTCTACCCTAGGCACATTAAAATACATACCTGAGGCGAAATAAAAGGAAGTTGAAATTAAAATAAGCTTGTCTCACGCGAAGCAGGATACCCATTTGCACCGTAAAGCACGATAAAAAAGAAAAATGAATGTTGGGAAAATTCGTATGAAGCTTGATATTCAGCGAAGTATTCGTGCACAGCACGAACAAACGAGGCGTACAACACGTATTTAGTCGGCATCCTCTGCGTTATTCCGTCTGTTCGAGGCTGGTTTTCCACGGCACCAAAAAGCCGCGAACTCAAACGGCTCGAGCTGATTGCCAATTTCGTCGAACATAT
Organism: Bombus haemorrhoidalis; assembly: GCA_014825975.1. NCBI lineage: Eukaryota > Metazoa > Arthropoda > Insecta > Hymenoptera > Apidae > Bombus > Bombus haemorrhoidalis. The sequence goes on from CM026170.1 coordinate 5,048,981, forward strand.
TTTTCCCGGCCACGTTTCGTTTATCATCCCCCGGGCTCGTTCTCCACCGTGTTTTTCCCCACCCTTCCATAGCAGGGATACGCCTCGCGGGATAGATCCATTATAAACCGGCGAAAAAAAGCGCGGCTTGCTAAATATAATGCCACCGCCCCCGGTCCAGCGAGACGCATCGTCAAAAACAAATCCGAAAATGGATCCCCGCGACCGTGAACTCACTGTTTTTCTCTCGGCCAGCGAGTCTCTGCGTTAAAAAACAAACGCAGCCAACGATCTCTGTTCATCCTGTTCGTGTTAGCAACATGAATTTTGGTGAGTACACGACAAACATATTCTCGTGGCTCACTATGGATATTATTCAGATGTATTAAATTTCTCGACAATCTGACGGTGTTGCAGGAAATGGAATTGATACAGAATTTTCAGGCAATTGTTGGTTTACTGGAGTTTTAGATTGGATTAGGAAAATTGTGCAAGGAGTGTCAAGAGATATTACTCGTAGTAATATTTCTTAGTAGTAGTTAGTAGTTAGTAGTAGAGAAGTATTTGTAGTAATTTACAGAAAGTTAACGAGTAGACTGCGTTTATGCAAGTTAATAAGTTCGTAATTAAAGAAGCGGAGAAGCTAAGCAGAAATTTATCGTACAGCAAGTATTCTAAGTATTTATAATACGTAGTATCGTTTTCTCATGAAATTTGTCTGATCAAGGATTAACGTACTTTTTTTTTCTCACATGCTATTATTTTCTATCGTCGTGTAACTTAACGTGTAATTTATTTAATTAATTTTATTTCTTGATAAATTCAAATACACGTATCTTCACGGATTTTTTCAACTTTTCACAATCTTCTCGAAGGTGTATGTACGAATGAAAATCGAACGAACTCATTTAATAACTCACTTTCCAGTACATTAAGTACTTTGTATAACTTCGCATCTTACGTGCATTCTGTCACATTTTTACATTTTGAAACTTCCCATGAACGTGATACTTTGGTTTGTTCTTGTTTCAATGTTTCAAAATGGTTACTATTAATATAGCAATACGGTCGTAAAGGAACTATCCAAGTACCTATTATTCGACATTGTAAATTAAACACGTACAAAGTGATTTCCTAAGTTCAAGAGCAATTCTGAGTTTCTATTGTAGTTATTGTCATTGGAAAAGATCGACCGTCGCTATTCTGCCTAGAATTTCTCACATAAATCCGAGTTCGAGTTTCCAGAGTTCGAAGTGAAGTTTAAAGGAACGATAGCAAGTTCAAAATTACAAAGTGAATAGTGACAAGTATCTGTTTAGTTTTGAAAAGATAACTCGTGGGAAGGAATCGACTTCCGACTTTAGAAGTCCGATAATTTTCTTATATAAACGTGGCAAAAGTTGGAAGGTTATTGTTAATGCATTAAAAGTACGTTAAAAGTATGCGACACCGCTGTCTATTCAACCATTGAACGAGAACGTTTTATTGGAAATTGAAGACGCATTTTATCGGCAATCGTTACGATGAAAACGGCACTCAAAGCTCAGGGTTCAGAGTAGTTTCTGAAATATCCTGGGAACTAAAGGTTCTAAGAGAACGTAACTTTTCTTCCGTATTCTATATTTTACAACAGCAAATATCATAATACCTGCTTTTTCGTATCCTACACACATGTGTATATATATATATATATATATATATTATAATATATTATACGTATCAATAGAGGATATTTACGATAATTAGGACAGCTATAAGTTACATTCATTGAAAAAGTCGAATAAATTTTATCTTACTTTTGGTGTCTTACACAATAAAGCATATGTGACGTGAATAAAATAATATGTTTCTAATAAAATAATAATAAAATATTGGATAGATAATATATATATGGCCGTAAGTATCAGAACAGCTGTAAGTTACATTCGTTGAAAAACTCGAATAAATTTTATCTTACTTTTGGTGTCTTACACAATAAAGCACATGTGACGTGAATAAAATAATATGTTTCTAATAAAATAATAATAGAATAAAATTTGTAGAAAATAACAACTGTAAGAAGCATTATCGATTTGTATTACGTATGAACAAGTATTGCAATGGCCGCTAATGTACATACGTGTATAAATGTACATACATATTATAGATGAAAGAAAGTAGAAACAGCCTTTTCATAATCCAATTATGCATTTCAATTTTGCTTTACCATTTCCCCATTTATATCATTACGTACGTGTAGCAGACGTACGAGCTAAAAAGGACGATCTGAGACAAAGTTACGATAATGCCTCTCCTCTCTCCTCTCCGCCTTTAAGCACTATACACAATTACGCGGAGAGCGAGAAATCCTTGAAAAGAAAAACGCCTTTGCCGTATGATCATCCTCCTCTCCCTGGCCTCCCCCTTATGACGAATCGATGAAATGAGCACACACAGCACATGCTCTACCGTCCCTAAAAGGCGGCGCCCTCAAAGCGGTAAGACTCGTTAAAGGCGAATCTCTTCTCTGTTTTTTTTTTCCTTTTTCCAGCCACGCTCTGTCGCTACTCTCGTTACGCGTCGTGCACGTGCTACACACGACCGTGTCGGTGAGCATAAGTCGGTGAAAATAAGGGGGAAGGAGGCAAAAAAAAAAAAAGAGAAAGAAAGGAGGAGGAAGAAAGAGTTGGTGGGCGGATGATTGGAAAGAAAGAGGGCTCGCGATACTGAAATTATGGGGTTCTGGCGAGGGGTTAATAGGTTGCCGGGAACTGGGTATTCCGTGATAATGGGGTAGTTTGCTGGAAGACGCGGATGTAGAGGAAGTTGCATCAGATTGTCGCTATTGTCGAAGAAAATTGGATGCATTAGAGAAAACTTGCGAGCATCTTGGGGAAATTGGGGGTTCTGATTAAATGGAAATTTTTATTGTTTGTAGCGAAGAAGGTTAAAGTTGATTGAAGTCTCTCAGGGTGCAATTGCGGTAGAGGCGAGATAGGAACTTTGGAAAGTTGTTGGATATTTCGAAAAAATGATATATCATTAATATCATATTTGTGATTGTGACCATGGGAAAATAATTGAAGATTGTGATCGGATATAGAAAAAGATGAGACACGAGGATTAGAATGTGAAAAGGAGCTCGTTGCTAGATCTCGAAAGATTGATTTTGATTTTGAAAATGTCCTTAAGATTTTTAGAATATAATTGTGACAGGAGAATTTTAGAAACTTGGGTTATATAATTTTGTAGCTTAAAGAATCGATCATTCCTGTAGATAGTTTAACTATGGGAAAGTAATAAAAATTTGTAAGTAAACTATGAATGTACAGGAACTTTACTTAAAAAAATACACTATTAACTGATTTTTGTAAGATTTCTGCAACCATGACAAAAGATAGATGGAATAGAATTTTTGGAATGCATCGCAGTTGTTTTTTTAAAAGAAAAAAAACAAAAATTGGAATATTGCAGCAGTTTATAACCGTGTCTATGGGAAAGTAATTGATTCTGCTTTATTGGTAATTAGGGCATAAAACGATTCTTGAAAAAAATTTCGCTGCAGAGAAAATAACTGGAACAGAAGTAACAAAAATATAAACGGGTTACGATCGAATTAGTAATGGTTGCGGTCACGAAACGTTGGCAACAGTAACGGTTCTGAAAAAAACCCAAACCCAGACCAAAAACAGAACGATTATTACAGGCTGCTATTGTGAAAGATAAGCAACGAGTATAATCTTGGTAATAACGTGAAACCGCAACCATGACAGATAAAATATTAATAGGTATCGTAAAACTAGTTTTTATACGTGTGAATAAAAAAATTGCGCGCATAGGAAACGAATTAATCTGAAAATTCCTAATTTTAACTCATCCTTTAAACCTTATGATTGTCAGTTTGCACGAATAATATACATTAATATAATTATTTCTTATTTATAACAAAATTTATTTTTTCTCTCAATACGCTTCGTTCGATTATTTTGTAAATTTAGAAGATACGTTCGATTCTTCGATTTATTTCATCGATAGAATTTTTCTATCTCGAATGAACTATTAACGGAAGCGGAAAGTTTAAAAGCGTCGAAAAGAACAATTTCATCAAACCAAGAATCGTATTCTATTTAAAATGTAACAAAGAAACAATTTTCTCGGGAAAAATTTCAATTAAAATCTTTGAAAACAGTCGCAAAAAACGTTCGAACGTTTTTATTCATTTCGATTTCATACTCTTTACTCGTAATAAAATATACATTTGCACTCTAGATATTGCGTTTGTTATATACGTTTTCTGAATGCAAACTGTGATTTCATCCTTCTTATCTTATCAAACAGAAGTCAAATATCGTAACATATCGTAAAGCAAATTTGATTCACGTGCCTATAGTAAATTCGAACAAGTCGGCCGTTTCCAATCGGGCTGCAAATTTTATAATAGTCGTTTTAATCTCCCGTACCTGACTACCTTGATCCTTATCACCAGTTCCTTAGATAAGATACGCCTCTTTTTATCTCTGTCGTAAAACTCACGCGCAAACATATAAGTAAATAGAAGAACATTATGTTTACATAACACTTAATTATTTATTTCTAAATCAATTTATTATTTTGTCATTTGTGTATTGTTTATATTATTTTATGCCGCGGAGTAAAATATTCGCAAACCTGTGGTAGCACTCAAAAAAAAAAAAAAAAAGAAACACGTCGTTAAAATTATTTACATAGAATAAAAGATAAAAAAATAATTTATGTAGCATAAAATTTCTATAACAAAAATTTCAGTTAAATTCCCCAAAATATTTCTACCTATTTATGTGCTCGTCACTGTATGTACTGTATATACGTTTATTCAATACGATTTTTTATATACACTTTTTTTTAATTCTCTCTATATATAAAACTTCGATATTCAAAATTTCATACTGACGATTCTCTTATCGGATGTAATTTCACGCCTATTAAATTATCAAATTGGCAAAAATCAAATCCGATCTGGATCCCCTAAAGTCAGACATTCCGTACGTATATACCCCTAATCGATCTGCGTCTTATTCCCTGCTCTATGTAAGAAATTCCCTTTGCATCGATCAGTAAATGCCTCAAAGGAATATTTCTTACAACGTTCCAACTTCCAATTTCTCATATACATAACTGCGAATATTCGCTTATCGAATACAATTTCACGCCGATTAAATTACCAAATTGGTAAAAATCAAATTCGAGGCTCTATAACTTACGCTCCATCCTCTAAACTCGAATTTATTACGTACATTCATTTCCAATCGACTTTTATCCTCTTTTCTCTCGCATGCAAGAAATTTCCCTCGACATAGTTACGGGAATAGCCTGAAAGGAACGTTTCTTAAAATATCATTCCTTCCAATTTCTTGTACATCTTTCAATACTTATAGAATTTTCTTTTTACTTATAGAAACTTTCTTATAGGATTGAAACAGTAATTGAAGTATCAAATTAAAACCAGATTGGAAACCAATCTCCTAATATTATTCATTAAATACCTTACATTTTCAATCAGTTTCTATTTTCTTGTCTTCTTCGTTCAAGAAAACCACCTCAAAGCGACCAATCATCATCTCCATCGTCAAACGTATCCCACACGCATGTACATGCAAGAGCATCTCAGTTCTTTTCAAGTAGAGCGAGACGCTGATGACGTAGCGAGGGATCCAGAATGCTTGAAATTACTACGAATCTGTACATACGACGAACACTCGTTTCTAACATGATTCTAAAATGACTTTCATTGATTTGAAAGTGTCGAGTGCTTCAATGGATTTTGGAAACGTTTTTTCGAGAATTTTCAATATGTCTTGTTCAAGCAGTACAACGAAGCACGAAGTATTCGAAAGGTAGCATGACGAAGAAAGTCATACGAAGTATCACGAAGATTTAAAACGATCGAATTATCATAAACACGTTCATTTATCTTGCTTCTCTTTATAATTTCTAATTCCGTTTAATGCAGTCTATAATATGCAGTACACGTTACAAAGATCGATGTCCAGGCTTCCAAGACTTTCGACATATCCAAGACTGGCACAAGATCCAAGAGCTTTAAGTTCAAGATCTTTGAGAGGTATCTAAATTGCAAAACTAAAAATTCGACAGCTGTTAAGATCTTCGAAAAATACTTGCCCCTTGCAACATTTCAACATTAGCCTATGTCTCGCCATCATCGTCAAACCAAATACAGCTGTGCAAAACTACAAATGCCTGAAAAATATAATCTGGCAATTTAAGCCAACGACAAGTCTCTAAATCTTCCAGCAGAAATCCAGCAAAACGAGAAGTTGTTCCCCCAGAAACTCGATAGAGCTTCCTCTTCTGTTCTGCGGTACATAACGAGGTACACACAAAATCGGATCTGAATCAATGGGATACCATAAAGACACGTCCGGGGAAACCTTATCTCTGCCTGTCTCCGAATGAAATCCCATAGGAGACGGTCCCAACACCGCCGATTACGCGGCTAAGTTTTGCAAGTGCACGCGGCGCACCCCAGCCTCTTCTTCTCCTCTTAGCTTTTTTATCGCGTCGCTTTATCACGATGCCTTAGCCGCAATTTTCCAGCGCATCGATAATGCTCAACTTCTTAGTCCTTCTTTCTCTTCCATCGGTTCGTGCCACGATTCCAGCAGGGACAGTCTCTTGCCAGGCTTCGATCGTATCGCCGTGTTATCAGAATTTATCGTCGGGCTCTGTTTGAAAAGATTCGGCTTCGTTTCTTCGTCGAGACGCTCCTGGATGGGATTCGATATTACGTTACGGTATAGCGATGGGCGAACTGTTCGAATCTCTAGTTTGGAACGGTTGGAAGTTTTTCAAGATTATAGACGTTCGAATCATCTCTCTGATGTTATTAGTAGGTACATGTTTGTACGATTGGTAAACGTCTGCAGCGTAACCACGATCCTTGCGTTCGTCTTCGTGCTATAGCGGCGGCAGAGTTATGGAAAAAGTTTATCAAAGCAAATAATTTATTGTAGATCTGCAAAACTATTTAAACTTAAATTTCAATGTTTCGTCTCGCTTGCAATTCTCTAATCGATTCTTTTATTGGTGAGAAATATGCATAGAAGACTCGTGCGAAGAGATAGGATGAGATTAAAAAATTTGCCTCGATTTAAGAATTTATTTAATTTAGTCTTATTAAAGTGAAATATTATAGGGAAGTTTAGAAGTTTAGAAGAAAAGGAATTGTTCTAATTTAAATATTCCTTTCTATTGAGATATGTGTAATTTTGTGTGCTGCACAAGAGATTAGCCGCGTAGTATTTGCGTGCACAGCGTTCCGTAAAACAGAAGAATGCAACTGTTCCGTACGTATGGTGGTAAAGAAGATGGTGAGACAAGGAGAACGCTGAGACGCGTGCAAATGTGTATCGACGAATATCTCGTAAATCACAGATTAAATAAATATGAAACTATTTTGATACCAGTTCTAAATGTAACGTAAGTGTTCCTATAGATTTATTTCGGCGATTAAGATCCATAATTCTCAACAGTTTCATTTAGTTTTATTAAAGTGAAACATCAAAGAAAAATTTCTAGGGAGATGATCAGAATGAGAATAAAAAGATTTTCCTGATTAAAAAACTTATTCGATTTAGGTTCATCAAGGTGTGAAATATACTGGTAGAAAATTTATGCGAAGGACGAGAATAAAAAAATTCTCTTCCGTTTGAAGATTTATTTAATTTAGAAGTTTTATTTCAATGGGAATCATTCAATTAGCTTTTGGGCGAATTCATTTCTTAAAGGCTGTCGCAAAACGAAGTGGAAGTTGACTCGCGATTGAATACAGCTTCAAAGACATTTAAATTAACAGAATGGGACCATTGATAGAGTCGAAGCAGTTGTAAATGAAACATTCAATCAGCAGATTGCGAATAGCGGTATCCGTTTGCTTTGCAACTCAACTAAAGCTGTAACAGAGGTAGCGATAAGGAGAGTTCTCTGTTGGACAGCCCAGTTCAGTTGATCTTAGTCGAAACTACTGAACTACTCTGCCACTTGGATGATCGTTTAGAAGTGTTTAGAAGTCTGCCCATGTCGGTGGTTTGACCGCAATTGATGGCCGATTTCTTACGATCATACGTTGGCACGCGGAGAACGAGCTTCCTTTTCGCTGGAAGACAATTAAAACGTGTAAGAACCAGGTTGCACAAAACTTGAAGAATTGAACAATCTAAATAAACTGATACAATCCATGTTTTTCGATTATTAAAGTACATTCTAATATTTTTTAAATTCCTCGTAAACGAATGAGCATTTACAGTTTGCTTATTACAATAAAAATATTAAATAACGACGCTGAGCATAAAAAGAAGATTTGAAAAGATTGTCCACTAATTCTTTTCAATGAACAACTTCAACTACTCGTCACATGAAAAATTAAAAACTAGATCTATATTTTAAATAAATTACGATTTGAAAGATTAAAAACTTCTTTATCGTAATTCGCTGCAATAGAAAATCTCCCTCGTTCATCGTATGGAAAATTCAATTGCCAGAGATATCTAACTCTTATCAGCAATATTAAATAAATTACAGCGCAATTTGCTACGAACTGCTTATCGCATAAACAAGAATATCTTAAATCAGGAAACAAGATAAAGAAAGTTTGAATGCCTTCGCGTGGCAAAGTGTGATCAATAACCTTTACGATGAATAATTCGTCGACGATAAAGGCGGAAAGGCTTCAAATAAATCATGAACTGTAGAAACTTGTCGACGGTATAACTCGATTCAAATGATGAAAAGAAACGAGAACTCTCCCCTCCCTGCCGTTGACAACAAATTTAAAAAGATCTCCTCCATTTCGATTCAATTATTTAAAACTTCTCCCCAAAGAGAACCAGTCTTTTCCATTCCAACGAGAACGCGAAAATAAATCTTCCGTCTTCGTGGTCGAAAATACACGAAACGGGTGTGTTCGTATGTTTGATAGTGAATGTTTCACGAAGCCACTGAATAAACCGATCACTGCGTAACACAACTTGTACCGGATCGTTTAGAAAGTTCGTAACTAAATTTCAAGAAGATTTTAAGAAAACGTATTTCTCTAAAATCGGTGAGCGTCTTTTGGATTTTGTTAGGTTGTCCCAAATGTTTCGTTTGTTTTATAAGGAAATAATAGACGTGCAATGTCTTTTGTTTTATATTAATTTATTGAATTATGCACCAATATAATAATAGAAATAGAACGAAATGGATCATACTTAATTCAATAAAATAATATAAAACAGAAATTATTGTCCATCTATTATCATCTTATGAAACGAAAGAAACTTTTCGGACAACCTAATATAACGCAATATCATATTTTTGTGACCATAAGCCAGGAAATAGAGCAATAAAAGAATAGAATAGACAGAGGTATGTTTCATTTATTATCAAAAAACTGAATCTTGGACAGAAAGTAGCTTTATCTAACGAGTATCGCAAACGGTACTATACCTTTATTTTATTACGTGCATTTTTATATCTTTGAATCTTCTATAAATGCATTAAAATTTGTAGCCTAACGATGAATTCTACTATCGTTTGAATTGGGTTGTCAGTAAACGCATTGTGTTCCAGGGCACGTGCATAATTCATGCAATGGAAGATTCAGGCGTTTAAAGAGTCTCTTGCAAATGCATTTGGAATCCGGACCAACGAGGCTACGGGGCCTTGGACGCGTTTTCCATTTCACCATCTGCCACCACTTGCGATGAACAACCGAGGAAACAGAAGAATAGCGATTTCGTCGCTATTTAGTCGAAGACATTAAGTTTCGAAAGTTGTTCCTCGTTCAGAGGGTTAGAAGGGGTAAATATTTAGAAGTCAGCTCCTGGAATATTCTCTTTCTTGGATACATATGTACCTTATTTCGTTTCTTTGCTCGGAGATATTGGAAACTTTTTCCCTTTTTCGATTTTTAGAATTTTTCTCCATGCGGATATTCCGTTTCTGTACATACAGTGTTATGTACGTAACATTTTAAGAACTTTGAGTGTTTGAATTTTACACGACAACGAATACAGGTCGGAATAATACAATTTTGGAAGGAATAAACGCGTGGGAATATTCTAAATCGGTTTAAATGTTTGATAACATAAAATCGAGATATATCTTAAATATATTTTACAATATTTTTAAAGATATTTTCGTTTCTTATTATTATAGAAAACTCTTAACTTTCTATAAAAACATATTACATATAAATATTTGATTTACGAACAATTTCGCTAATACTTTAGCGAGCATAGTTCCGTAAATATTGGTAAAACCGTATATTATTAAACATATCAAGTAAATTTCGTTTTATATCATAAAGAAATTCCATTTCCATCGGAATAATAATCTTCAACAAAGAGCGATAAAATAATACAAATATTATTTAGTATTTCTAATTATTTTACTATTTAACGATAACTATATTTACCATTTTCACTTTTTTTTTCTCTCCAAACAAGATTCGATCGAAATAACTATTCTCCAAAGAACAAGGGAATAATTTGAATGAGACCCATAGTTTATCACATTCCAGAGATACGTAATCTATAAGCTTTTACTATGCACCGTAAACGACGCTGCATTCAATTTCTCGGCGATATTCGATAACTAACAAGCCCGATCGAACATAACGCGGAGTTTCACTTCTGTATAGCGCATTTCCCTGTTGTCGAAAGGGAAATTATAGAGGACTATGTACAATATATCCAATCTCTCGTGTTCTCCTCGTGGCTGCACGTTCCGCGCGTTGAAAACGTTGCTCAACGTCTGAGAATTTACGATATTTTCCACGAAACGCGAATCGAGATAAGAATGCAGGGTATTCCGGCCTTTCATCGTCATCCAATAGCTGCACGCGTTTCTATATTCTATTTTCCGAACGTAACATCGCTTTGCGAATTAAAACCGCTTTTCTTCTCTTTATTTCGCCGTCCAGGTGGCGGATTCATCGGATTGAAGGAATTCTTTCTTCCGGCAGATGTCCGACGAACGAACTGTCGTGGACACTAGAGGAAGGAAATAGAAGGAGCTGAAGATCGCTCGTTTATTATATTGTCAGGATTCTTGTAGAAATTCTCCATGCAATTTTGTTTCAATCTTTCTCATTGTCCCTGCTCGCAGATACAAGAAGAGCGAAATTTGTTGTGTACTTTAGTAAGTATTTTTATCGGTAGGTCGGAGATTATTTGGTTTGCACAGTTTTTTAACAGTGGGTACATATGAAAATTATTATATACTATTGTTATGTTATATGTTATCATCATGCATAATTGTATGTTATTATTATTTCTTAGTAGGCACGATTAGATTATATCTATTATTAATAGATAATTTGCAAAATCAAACTCACTTTTTTATCTATGAAATATCGTAAAGGTTATTGTATTTTGAACATTTTATATATCTCTGTACAAAGTACGTTCTCTGTGTTTTGTATTTTCATCCCATAAATGAAGAAAGTGCACAGTTTAATTGTTGGATGTAAGTAGACTGTGGATGCTTTTGTATTTATGGGAAATCCAAGGATGCAAAAATGCAAAGAATGCAATAATGTGCAAGAATGTATGTCATGGGTATGGTAAAGTTAGAAGGAATTCAGAAAAATCGCTACTCGCTGGAAGACCATGTGCATGATTTATTTATCTGCCTTTTTCCTTTTTCAACTGAAAAATTCCAATCTTGTGCAAGGCAGAACGTGTTGAACAGATGTTTACTATCTGTTTTCACATCTCTGATGAAACCAGGCGCAATGCTAACAAAACGTCATAATACTTTTACAAAATGGCACGGCTGAAGATGATATCAGCGTTTCACGGAACAGTGCTGTGCGAGCTTAAAAATTCTTGTTTTCCTCTAGAACGCTTATCAGCGTTTCTTTCATCCCATTGTATCGCGTAAAAATCCTGATGCGTTGATGCGACTAAGAAGGAATTAAAGACTGCAAATAAAACGAGATTTCGCGATAACCACACTGATGCAAACTGTTAAAATGCTTACCATTTTTACACCTGTTTGTTGGATTAATGTCGTAAGAATACGAAGAAATCGTAAGAATTAAATAAAAGATGGAACACTTTCGACTCTTCTCCTTCTTTAAATTTACATTAAAGTTTAACATCTATCGAGCAAGAAGAGAAATCGTAAAAATTAAGTACGAAATACAGAAATTCCAATCCTGTTCTTCTTTCTTAGTTTATAATATATCAAGATACAATGTTTGTCAGAGAAATTTTCAAACTTGAAAAATTAAGCTAGAGTATTCCAATCGTGTTTCCGATACAAATTAAAATTCACATAGTTGTAGATAAATATCTTTGAAATGTTAAAACGAACGAGAATATAAGGCACAGGAATACGTATATTTGAGAAACTGAGAAAAATGAAACGCTTTAAAGTATATTCCTTCCAAGTTCTCGATTGAAATTGAAATTCCGTGCAACGAATAACTTATGAAAAACTCTTGAAAGCTGGAAGAATAAATAAGATTTGAAACGTAGAGAAAAGTCAAGTCGCTTGGAAATATTTCAAATGACGTCAAACTTTTCTGTTCGTCGATCTCGGTTCGATCGTTTCGTTAACTGATTTCAAGTAAAATTAAAAATTCCAAGAATTAACTGACTTAACATACTTCGACAAAATTCCAAGGGTTAACGTTCTGAGAACAAATGAATTTTAAAGATATCAAGCTTCACCACCGCTAATGCGTGCCTACGAACTATGAACGTCTACTTATTTACGAGCCAGCGTGCGGTGCCATCAAAAAACAGCCAGACGATCCATATTTCTCCGAGCTGTGTCTAAGCTTCTTGCAAATTTACTGAAAATTCCTGTTCCTTTCGCCGTGGAAGGGGAACGAGCCCGATCCGTGCATCAATCATTCGCCTTTCTCTCGTTCGCTTTTCACCTCGAGCACGCGCGTGCCTGCGCACCGGATAACGTGTTCAGGGAAAGCTTTGAAGACCAGCTCTGGGATACACACAGTCCGCGTCTACAAAATATGAAAAAAAGATAACCCTTCGGAAAGCACAGACTCCCGATATCAGCTGCAACGTTTCTCAATGTTATCTCTGGAAACGTTGTTGGAGCACATCCGTGACTCTAAAGGTAGACGTTGCAAAGAGAGGCTCCGTTGATTTCAATCGGATCCTTTTACGGCGAATCTGCAGCGAAAATTAACCGATTTTTATTCCGTTTATTTTTCTTTTATGAAGGAACTTGCTTTTTCAGTTTGTTCTTTCATCGCAGAGATACAGCGCTGTATTTTTAGTTTGACTATTTCTCGTATAATTTTTTATACGCTGGAAATTACAAGGATGCATTTCGTACTAATTCTTGATGGTATTAATTTTTAGACACACGTATATCGTAATTGATATGAACCAGTGAAAGATCAAGCTGATGAATTCCATCGAGGTTAATCGATACTTGAGAAATTAAACGTTGCTCATTGTATTTTGATACTAAAATTAAGAAATTTGTAGAGGACGAAGTGTATCAGTAGAATAAGTCAATAACATATCCTACAATCTTTATTTTTGAACTTTTTGGACTTTTACGTATCAAATATTTTTCTGTGCTTCGCTTTTGACTTAAACTTATATCCCTTGTTTATTCGTATCTTAACTTGTCTGTATGAGTCGAGATAAAGATGTCGGTAAGTAATGAAAATAGGTAGAATTTTTAGGGTAACGACGAATATAAATTTTAGGTGACTAAAGATAGCTGATCCTAAGTTTTTTTCAAGCTTCACGAGGGAAATATATTGCGCTTAACTCTTATAAAACACGTCTGTCGCCGAAATATGCCGACTTTGCAAATTTTATAGCAGCCTATGTTTTAACAAGATATCGCTGAAAATTATCTCAAAAAACCTCACTAATGAACTTTATGAAAGCAGAAAGGATTGAAACTCCTTCAATTTTTTCTTTTCTTTTTCCCTGTTTCATTCGCTCTGTCTGTCACGAAATCCTGTTTCGAAAGATCAAGCTTTGTGGGAATTTTCCAATGAACGAGAAACAATTGTCTGTCATTCGTCCGCGATCCAGCCAAGGAAATTACGCCGCGAGAATACGGAACACAAAATAAAACGAATTACAGCGAAACAGAAGGAAAACGGACGACCTAGAAACGTATGAAAAATTCAAAAGGTGTCGCATAGGGTAAGATGGACGTGTCGCGCATCGATTGTAGCTGCTCGCGTAATTGCACGGAGAGGTTGCAGTAACTCGATGATTAATAGAGGGGACCCCATGTACCCAGAGAAAATATCGGCTTAACGCGATGCAGTTGGAAAGTTACAGCGTCGCCGGTAATTAGTCGAAGAATGTAGATATTTTACTCACACTGCAAGGAACCTTGGACAATTTTTATGAAGATCGAGTTGATGAAGATTAATGCGAGAGAAAAATACGCGACATTTGGGAGGTAAAATATGCGGGTGAATCTTCTATGAATTAGCGAAAGTCTTAAGATTCTTTCGCATAATTAAAGTAATTATACATTACGTTATATACTACACACTAATGATATTTTATAGATATCTTAAAGACGTATATAATTATTCAAGTATTAATTATGAATGTGAATAGAAATTTTCTGAGTAGCTTAGAAATAACGTTATAAGTAATAAATTAAAACTAGATAAAAAACTAAATTAGTTTGCATATTATTATAGGAAAAAGAAATTCGTTTTTCCATTGAAGGATAGAGCAGAGATCTACCCGATTTCCTATTGGCGATAGGATAGGAATTTCTTAAGCCCATCTCGTTACCTGAATTGTATTAACGTATTAATTATAAATTCATATACACGTGACAAATATTTCATATGAATAATATAAAAAATTGAATTTAGGTAGAAAATTATTTTATATGAAATAAATGAAAAAAAAATAAAAAATAAAGAAGTAAATGGATATTTTATATACGTTTGATACTCCACAGTAAGAAAATCCTCTCTTCTGATCGATCTTTTTCAATTTCAATTCGACAAGATGAAAACAAGATGTGCTCAAAATCTCAATAGCCACAAGCTAATGGCTAATTCCATCTATAGCGCCGTAATGTACGTATCACCTTGCAAAGGCCACCGTTTGATTCATTCGACCGCAAACAGTTACAACCACGAACCATTCGCCCACAATCGATAGCTCTCTGGCAAAATGAATTCGAAAAGTACGTATCTCTCTGGCCTCGATCTTCTTCCTTTATGTTCGAGCCAACGAACACACTTTGTACGTCATAGACTAGGATAAATGGCGGTTAGAAATGTTTGTTCGAGATATTGAGAGGAATTTGACGTGGTATGAAAATGATTCCACCGCACGAACGTCGATATTCGTGCAACAGGTGTGTTAGCAAAGAGTCTTAGGATGGATGGGCAGACCTCAAGCATGACATGGTTTGAATGTGTGATGAATCTGTTTGAAAAATTGTGTAGTAATTAATAAAATAAAAAACAGTAAAATTGTGTAGAGATATGTATAAGGAATTTTTTCTATGTATAAGGATTTTGGATAGTTTGAGAGAGAGAGAGAGAGAGAGAGAGAGAAAGAGAGAGATTAAAATGGGAGAATTTCAGTAGCTATGATTTATAGTGCATTGGAATTTGTAAGTAATAAGGTGGAATTGCATCTAAAAAGAGACTCGTTTACTTGTTATTTATAAGAAGCAAAGAAATAATAGAAGTACTAGAAATACCGAACACGTCTCTGATAAATGACTCTTAATGTCTGATACTAATTCTCTGACGATTATCTGTTTCTTGAAACGATGTTGTATTCTTGTATTCTTTTATTCCATCACATAGTTGTGTTTTCATTCATTTAAATCACGCGAACCTATAAAATAAAGCAGCTTATATTTAAAATCAGTTTTCCTTAGCAGACGATTAATCTCTTTTATTGCGTATCGTTCTTCATTCACTTTTTACTACATTTACCTTTACTTGTTTCGAACTTACGGTATGTAAACCAGATGTTACGTGACGAGCATACTAAAGTGTGAAAGCATAGTCAATGTGTTTGTTCAAGTTTGTTCAATTTGTGTTCCAAAATTTCTTGCTTACTTCTAAAAACCGGAAAGTTTACTAATTGTTCGATAGAATACTAAAGAGTTAGACTAGTAGAACAATCACCTATGGCACACACTTTCGAAGAACAGGATGGTTAAAACCACTTACCGATCGATTCTTCTTCCAAAAATAACGAAATAATTAAAAAGTCGATTGTCTAAGATCTCGTACAAGCATCTAATTTTCATTCAAACTCTCTCTGTCGTTCTCATAAAAATATTCGATTTATATTTTCTAAAACCGACTATTTGCTGCAATTAAAAGAATTTCAAACAAAATTTAAAGAATCGTTTTTCATGCGCCCGCATCTTCGAGCTTCGAGTA
This sequence comes from Bombus haemorrhoidalis, assembly GCA_014825975.1. Taxonomy (NCBI): domain Eukaryota; kingdom Metazoa; phylum Arthropoda; class Insecta; order Hymenoptera; family Apidae; genus Bombus; species Bombus haemorrhoidalis. Next base: position 5,065,359 of record CM026170.1, read on the forward strand.
AACTCTGAACCAAAGGAAAATAAAAAGACACCAAGAATTTCCTTGGAATCTCACTGGAAGCACTTGCTCCGTAGGAGGACCGCGAAGAAGACAATAGAACGGATAAAGGGATTTGCAGGCAAAAATTTCGATGGTTCCATCTGCGACACCTGCTTTGCTAAAGGGACAGCGAGCGGTGACGAGGTTCGAGGCAAGGGAGATATCCGGCAATTTCGGTAAAAGGGTTCGGTTATATAGAAGGACCGCGCACCTGGTGACGCTGGCGTGCCTCGACTAAAAGCTATTTTCTCGTAATTCACCGAGCCGGCTCTCTCCCCAGCGTCGAGATACGCGACGATCGTACACGCCACCAGGCTGTTTCCATCAATTTTCCGGGCAACGTTGTTGCGACCGGGTCCGTAGCAGTCCCGTTTCGCGGCAATAAGTCGTAACTCAGGCGATTCTGAACGCGAGGAACCAGGAGGACGACCCAAGAGAGCTGGTGCGCGTTTACGACAGGGAGGACCACCACCCAGTTTCTCGATGAATATTAAATTGCCAAGCAAGTTCTGCCCGTTGGCAGAATTTCGCAGAGCAATAAGGGGAGATCTTATTGCGTTTGAAGTGGTTTGAGGTGGTGTGAGATGGTTTGGCGTGCGTGCAAGTTGGCGAGAATAGGAGCTAGGGAACCTCTGTTGATTTATGGCGATTAACTTTTTTGTTTGCGATTGTTATAATATCGGTGGAGGTTGCTAGAGGTGTACGATTTCTTGGTGAGTATTTCTTCGTTGAAGAAATTACGAAGGTTGGTAGAATTCGGTGGAATGATAAAGAGAGACGTTCGAGTGACTTTTGGGCAAAGTGAATTGAAGATGTGAAACTTCTATTGATTTATGGACGTTAAGCTTTCCGTTTGATACTGTTGGGGATTAGGTAGAAGCTAATTTCAATAGACAGAAACAGATTTCTTTGAAATTATCTATGACGGGGGAAAAACAATTTTAAAAGCTTGGAATCTATATTTAGAATCTTTTATGGAACTTTGAATTCTTCTGAAAAAATTATTAATAGAAACGTTAGGTCTTTAATGTGCGTCTCACCTGTATGGTAAAGTAGAAAACACGAATCGCTAGAATAATTCTAAAGCCAGTTACATACCTGAAAGAAAAATAAAAGAGATTTGTTAATCAACGGTGAAAAGCCATACGAAACGTTTATAAAATTATGCTACTGCATCTTTCATTGTTTCACGAATCGTTTCGACTCTTTTAAACCTTTCAAGATTATTAATACATCGTTTAAAACAGTGTAATAGCTAGTTGAAATGGAACGCGTAATGTGCAAACAGAATAGCAATCGTAAAAGGTCAACATAGAGATAATTAAAGCCACGCTTTGTTATCTCATACGCTGCATGGAATACGTAATTTCCATCATTAGGAACACGTTAATTTCTAAATGATATAGCTAGTACACGATACGAAACGTTGTTCATTAACGCTTTGAACAGCGAATAGGGTTAGCGAACTTTATTAGTGCGGATGCGGCGTAAAACGAGGGTCGCAATGACTTCCTCGTTCTCACTGATCGCCTTCTTCCCAAGCGAACTGGCCAATTTTCGCACGAACGTCAAATTTTTCGTTGAAGAAGCTCCAATTGAATTTCTCTGTTTTTCTTTTCTTCGTCTTTAAACGAAATTTCAATTAATCTCGTTGACGAAATCTTTTTACACGATTCTCATATTCTTCGATTAATATTTATATCGTTGTCATTAAATAACAAGACTAGTACACGCGAACATAATTTAAAAAATCGTTGGTTGATTATAAATTTAAAAAATCGAATGCTATATTCTCACGAAATGTCGAATACAAATTCTTCAATCTGCTTCTTCATACGAAATTACAATTATTGATTTTTTTGATAGTGAAATAATTTTGTTAATGTAAACCAATGAATTTATATTAATAGTATCAATAGTTAGAACTCTTCAAACTTCTTTATTTTGTTTATACAAATAAATCAATTTGCAACACGTTAATCGTATTTCCGATAATCACGATATGAGTTTAAAACTCTTCGTATTTCGAGTCTGAAGAAAAAGAAAGAAAGGAATCTTCTTAACGTTAGTTAGTCAAAATTTGCAGGAACCTCGAATGATTTGTGACGCGGTTGAAAAATTGGGAATCATGATCTCTCCACGGTGAAATTTAATCTTCGTTTAATGCGGAAACGAGCGACAAGAGCCAACGAATTTGCTATCTGCTCCGACGCGAGCGGTAAAGCGAAATTAAGAGACAAAAAGCATAGACCTAATTAAAGTCTGAATCGCAAACGAGCGACGCGCGGTCTCCCTCAAGTGGGACACGTTCAGCGAAATGTTGGAAGCTGAAAGGCATCGCATTGTTTCGAGGCTTCGGCACTCTTGTCATTCATGAGAGTTTCCCGACTCTCGTCAACCATTTTTCTTTGCTCGGTCGACGAATACGATTTTCTTAATGAAATTCAATGGACTCGCGTAAGCTTCATTTGTTTAATTGCACTGACGAATTCAGCTGCGGTTTTATTTGACTTTTCTCCGCTTGTTTAATAGTTTTATTTCTGAGTTTTATCTCAGCTCTTTGACGTTCGATCATTCTTATATGCAACATTGTACCTACTTTGCAAGTTATTTAACATGTTTGCTATTACTCGCTATTACACATACGTACATGACGTTTTAAGATCAATTTGAATTTATCATTAAACTGGAAGGTAAATGAATATTTATTATAATACATCAGACGATATGCTATACTGTAATTATTATAATAAATTTACACATCTGTAATAGCGATGTATAAGAAGAGAGCAGAGGAATCTCAGATTTTCTTGGTTTCCTGCGAGCGTAAAAATTGATCGCGCGAATAAAATGTTCGAGATCGAATATAAAAACGCTAAAGAGATCTTCATTTATGACTGGGATAAATCTACTCGTTTATCACGATAAAACTTTTTTGGATTATTCGAGCTCTGGAAAAACTTGGTCTGAAGTAGATACTTGGTCCGAAAGGTGTGAAAGGTATAAAAGAAGAGTGTTTGGACTGAGTGCTTGAGATTATCGTGCGACTGAAGGGTGCATAGTCACCTGAAAAATAAAGAAAGGAAGAGCGTAGAAGCACGGGAGAGTAAATGGTTGGGAAAAATACGCGAGTCAGTGAGCTAACAACCATGAGAGAGAATTAGAGTCGAAGATTCGAAGTGAATATCAGGCTTTTGACAGGAAGAAAAAGAGCGAGAGAGAAAAGAAAATGTGCGAATTCGGTATATCTGTATAATATCTGTATATCGTATATTTTTTTGTGTTAGAAATTTTACTTTTTAATTAGAAAATATAATATATCTTCAATTCTAATAATCCATCCGTCTAAAACATTTCCATTCCTTCATTCCTTTCACCTCCTCCATTTGTCCCTTTCCATCAGCCTCGAATCTCAAAGTTATCCCCAATAACTCTCCCTAAATCCTTGAAATTAATCACAGCTGTACTACCATAATCCTATTCTCGGGAAAAATAAAATTCAAACAAGCACAGTACCCGAATGGCTCGGGCGTTAAGGGGCGTTCGTTTAAAACGTATTAATACAAAGCTGATACTCCCTAACTCCTTGCTTGGAGGGGGAATATTAGGCTGCGAGTTCTAATCGACGAACAATAGCGAACTAACCGGCCATTTCGTAGCCTATTGTTAGCGATGAATGCAAAGAGGCTTGAACGGTAATTATCGCGAATCGCTTAATATCACCCTTGATAAAACACTAACGAAGTAGTAATAAATGTATCGTTGCTTGTCTAGAAGGCTAAGGGCAAGTGGATTAAAAAATAGAGGATCGATAAATAAAGAAATTGTTATCTTAAATAAGTAAGAAATTATTTAAAACTTTCAGAATCTAATTATCCGGACGACTAATCTTTCTTAATTAACAAGTTCGAAACAAATGTAACACGAGACAAAATGTTACAAAAATCTACTGATATTCCTCTTTCTACCTATTAGGTTGTCCGAAAAGTTTCTTTCGTTTCATAAGGTGATAATAGGTGAACAACAATTTCTGTTTTATATTATTTTATTAAATCACGTGTGATCCATTTCGTTCGATTTCTATCATCATGTTCGTGCATAATTCGATAAACTAATATAAAACAAAAATCATTGTTTGTCTATTATTTCCTTATAAAACGAAAGAAATATTTCGGACAACCTAATACTATACCCGGAAATACCTACGAATACGATACTCGTTGCAATAGCCAGACAGTTTATCTGCGATTAATTATAAACATACGACAGTCATAACGATATAAATTTGCATAAATTGTTACAATCGCTTTGTTTTACGTAACAAAATCCCTTGTATCCTGTCCGTGATTTCGTTTCGAAATTTTTTGTGATCTCATTAATTCCAAGCGAAACCCATTAGCCGCGTCGATACGTTGGCGAAGATAGCAGAGGGCGGTAGTCAAAGGCCGAGGCAGGTTCGTTTCAATGATGTCGAACGGACGTAAAAGTAAAACGCGAACTGCCCCCGAGAGGCATTCGATAGAACCAAAGGCTGACCGGGGAGTCTGCCCGACGATGCCTGCAGCACTGTTTTTTCCCTATGTTTGTCGGTTCGATGAGAGATCGTTGAGTCGGAGACATGTCGAGTTTTTTCGATGGATGAGTTACGTGAAATTATTCTAAAATCGATTCTTTGTGGTTTGGACTGGTTATTTTGATGGAATTTCAAACTTTTTTACTACACGATTTACGCTCTCGTAGCTATAATATTTCCATATATCGTGAATATTTTAAGAGAGGAGAATTCAGCAGATTTTTTCATTTTTCATTATAAAATTATATAAATCAAGTAGTTTTCGATATTTGCTGGATTTATTAATGCGAATATTTCTAAAATATCTTTTCCGGAGTACGTGTTTCTTCCTCTTTGCAAACATTTTTTTAATTAACACAGGAACCAAATTAAAAAGTGATAAAAGCTTGTGTTATTCTTCCGTTTAAAAAATGAACCTTCTCCTAACGTAACTTTACACGGTTTAATAAACTGTACAACACTGTTCTTCGTTATCCGTGGACAGACAGTCGATTCTAATTATAAATTGAAGAATTCTGATAGCTGCGTTGTCTGTTTCTAAAAATAAATAAATTATTATATAAAATGGAATTTCAAACTTTTTTACTACACAATCTACGCTCTCGTAGCTGCAATATTTACATATATCGTGAATATTTAAGAGTGAAGGAGAATTTAGCAGATTTTTTCATTTTTCATTAAAAAATTATGTAAATCACGTAGTTTTCGATATTTGCTGGATTTATTAATGCGAATATTTCTAAAATATCTTTTCCGGAGTACGTGTTTCTTCCTCTTTGCAAACATTTTTTTAATTAACACAGGAACGAAATTAAAAAACTGTAAAAGCTTGTGTTATTCTTCCATTTAAAAAATGGACATTACCCTGATGTAACTGTACACGGTTTAATAAACTGTTCTTCGCTATCCGTGCACGGACAATCGATTCTAATTATAAATTGAAGAATTTTGATAGCTGATAAATAAATAAAATCATTCGTCTAGTCGTAGCTACACATAAGTTTAATAAATTTTATTCGCGAGAAAAGAATTCGATATCCACCACGGTATTTGTATTTGTTCGACCACAGTATTTGTCTTCTTGTACGATTCTTTCTCGTTTGCCAATACAGATAGACACAGAATTTATGTGACCAATGCTGGTTCCAGAACGGGAAATCGGTTAATGGAATGAGCTACGAGCGAATTCGAGCCACGACAATTGTGTCGATGCTGGTACAATATACGCTCGGTCTCGCAGTGACTGATTCTGTGACAGTGTTTGCGCGCATCGACCGATAATTGTTAATCGCCAAGTGTCGAGAACGCATTAAATTGATTGCCGAATAAATGGATTATTTTGACCGATCCTCCGTGGACTCGCGTTATTGTATGAATGGTGATGGTATGGATCGAATATTTTACACTACTGAACGTTTTTTGATGTTCAGTTTAACATTTGCCAAAGAATTGCGTAGTTTGACTTTAATGAAAGTTTTGTGAACTTATGAACATATTAAAAGGAAGAAATTATTCCGAAAATGTTTAGTTTTACGTTTGCCACAAAATCGCACGTTCCGATTTTAACGAGATTTTTGCGAAATTATGAAAAATTTTGTTATTATCTTTAAGGATTTCGATAACGATATTGAGACGCGAAATAGATTTTAAACAGTTTATTCGTCACTTTTATTCAACAAAATATCTTTCGCTTTTGCTATAATAACACTTTTTAACCCTCCTATTCGTTACATTATCTTAATTATGTGTTCGTTATATTTGTTACTACCGTAACATCGGTATAATGATTTACCGCATGGAAAATTTTTAATCACGAAATGGGAACTCTTGTTGCGTTACTCTTTGCATTATCGTTAGCAAATTGATTAAAAGCACGTGCATAAAACAGAAGCCGCTTTACAGTAAATACGGACGTCATCAAAGAAACCAACTGCCGAAAAAAGGTTGCAAATAAAGCGACCAAACCTCTTTCAATATTTATACGCTTTGAAAGCTCCGACGTTGACAAAAAACTATCCGATAAACTATTAACAAGTCTACGAGATACACCTGCAGCCTGTTTACCGGTTTCCCATTATCGGCGTTTCTCCATAGCCCAACCTCCGCAGAATACCAAATAAAGTAAACTTAATTAGGCGGATATTAAATAAATTATTAAATAAATACGCTCGACTACCCAGGTGTTCCTCTTTTATCGGTAGATCTTTGTTTCAATTTTTTAGATTTTCACGTTTCGTTCGAATTCTATTTTCACAAATTCACAATTGTTCTCTCGCTTGAATTTTCTTCAAATTTTCCTTCCAAAGATTCATAATCATTTAAGACCGATTTTACAAGTAGCTTTCATCGCGAAGCATTGACGCAATGATTTTCGTGAGACGCAGAAACCAGCCTGAACTGTCAAATTTTTAGCTTTTTTCTCCTTTCTTTTCTGTTTGTCTCCTTTTCGCTTTTCACATTTCCTTTCCTTCTGTTTCCTTTGTTTCTCTCTGCTTCTTTGATTTTGATCGTCAGTCGCAATTTTTCTTCCCAGGCAATTATCAACCGTTTCGAGGCTTTATGCACGTACCGAAAGCAATCGGCCAGCGAGCTTTTTTCCAATCGTCGCCGACGTTCCGTTCTCGTTTTTGTTCGCCTTCGATTGCCATCGATTCGGCCGCGATTTCGTTTCGACGACGAGAACGACAATAGGAAGGGAGCTCGCTACCTATTTCCCCATTCTCAGTCACATCGCACAGAGGCTACTGTTTCTAATTGTTAATTACAACAAAGGCCGTTTCGTTTCATTAATTGTTGGTTAAATGTTTCTCAGTTTCGAATTGATCGAATCGTTCGATCGGCGACAAGTAATTTGTTCATATACTTTTAGTTCCACTTGTGTCCGATCTACAGATTCATCCTCCTTATTTTTCATTTCAGTTTTTATATTGAAATCACCGTTAAATAAAATATCTACAATATACCACTCCATATATTTTATTGTTTTAAAAAATGATCAGCTTCTCTAACGTTAATCCTTTGCCTCGTATCATATTAATAACTATCCCTACTCTATCCCTAAAAATATTATCATCCGAAAGAAAGAAAAATCAAATAGCAAACAACCCTACTTATACCATCTACCTAATATAAGCTCAAATAAAGAGCTCAAACATCGAGCGAAATAATATAAATAACGTAAATTCTAATAAATCCAACCAATATCAGCTCAACTCTAAATAACACACTCGCAAAATTCTAAATAATATTAACTGATTCATTCACCAATGCCATTCGTCTCAAGAATCTCACACTCCAGTCCTTGCTGCCAACCTCGCAATCTCGTCTCGCAACGAAACGAACATCTCACGTACTGAAATACTCCGGGTATTATTTGTATTCACGGGGAAAATGATGTTCTCCGTTTCATCGACCCCAGTCGCCACCGTCCCAGAATCGACTACTCCGACACGTTGAAATTCCCATCACGCTCGTCGGTCTACACAGATCGCATTAATGACAACGCCGCCGATGAAAGGCAGATAAAGAGAAAATCAGAGAGAAAGAGAGAGAATCTAAAGCTCGACAAGGAGAAGAAGAACAGAGTCGTATAACCCAAGGGGTTGTAGGTGAAGGCAGAGAGAGAATAGGGTGACGAGGGTTCGGTTCTTGCACTCGTCTTCGTGAAAATCGAATTTGATATTTCCGCTCTCCCATTGACAGCACGTGCTCGGTCGCGCGCACGAGAAATATCCTCGGGATGGAAAACGAAGGATTTCTTATCTGAATTCCAGTTCCGCGAGTCAACGTCCCCGCGGGGGCAGGAAGGAAGAAGCAGGGAATGCGAAAAGGCGAAAGCGGAACTCTCCCGGGGGCGGAGGAAGTTGTCGGAGGCCTCGCGACTGAATTATTTAAGTCGCGGCCCGGTTTTCGTCGACCTCTTCTTCCTCTTCAAACCTCTAGAAACGAAGGAAATTTCATTTCATCGCCGAACCTGCCACCTTGGACTGTGCCGAGTCTTCGTGAAGTGTTAGTTAATTGACTGACGCTTCTTGAGATGTGTATGAATTGACTCGAGGAGGATTGCGAGGAATGAAGAAAGTTTGACAGTTTTGCGCGCTTTTTCAAGCCCTTTAACACATTGACACCCGCTGTCACGTAAACGCGACACTTTCCTTTGTAATTTAATTTACGCGCGGGACAAGTAACTCGTTGTAGCGTTATATAGCGTTGTATCAGAGCGAAAAGATTTCCGCTAAAACACTATGGTGTATTAAAACGAATTTAATAAATAATTCGAAATCGTTCGTATAATTTCTTATCAATTAAAATTTGTTTATCCATCCTTTATAAATATACGTATTTCGTAAAGTATGATGCAAAATTGAATATCCTCTATTACAAAATCTGACGATACGTATACTCTACGAACAATTTAACCAATTCTCTCATGCGTTCTAATGCTCGAAATCTGTTTCCAGTTTCTACACCGATAACCACCCAATCAATTACAAACTCCAATTCATACACCTCCTTCTAAATTCTACATCGCAATTTCAATCTTAATCCTATCCGCGATTCTTGCGTACCTCCACCCCTCGTGTATTAACTACTTCGCTTTATCGTTCGATCGATCGACGATTTAAATTGGAATGCCATCGACTTTCCCATTATTCGAGCACAGATTTTCGCCTCCAATAGTTTCGTCAAGAATTTTCGAATACTTGGAACAACATACGCGCAAACGCGTAGCACATACCTGCATACAGGTATATCATAGTCGAAATACAACTTACGTAATGGAGATCCGAGATTTTCGGGAACGAGGGTTGGAACACTCTTCATCTTATTTGAATTAATATATAAGACGCTTTATTTGTTCGTCTCGTTGTTCACGAGTATCGAATTCTTAGTATGATTTTCTTGATGATTACGAGTCATCAATAAGATTTATGAAGAGTGGTTATGCGTGTACGTATCAAGTTGTCCTAAATATCACGCATCGAATCGTTGTCAATATACGAAAGCAATTTGAAATCTATCGATTCGTCGCGCTGTCGATATTCATAAAATGTCGTCGATATGTCAAATCTTCTATAATATATAAAGCATAATATATAATATCTAGCATAGCTAAGTATATCGAGCAATATATCGCCATTTTGGATAATATCGTCAGCAGTAAATTGTCTCGTTTCATCGTAATAGTAAACTTTATTCTCTTCCAGTCGCATCGAAATAAAATCAATAAATTATTTGTATGGATTTTTATTTTTACAAACGTACGAAGTACGAATCGGATCTTGTTTGGATTCATATAGAACACCCGTCTCGCTGCTCACAAACGATCCAATAGACCTCGTTCAATGATCAAGAGCCGCCATTGTCAGCTCGATAGACTACGATTTTAGACTCCATGGGAATGATGTACTGCAATTGTGATGGACAAAGAGAGAGGGCGGGGAGGAGAAGAGAGGGAGGCGAAACCTGTTACCATACGAAAATTACGTCTAGCGAAATTTCTGCAACCCTTGCGGTTGCACTGTGTAACGTGTCAATGATAATTCGCGAGGGTTGCTAGATGACAGGCTGTTGGGAAGCAATCTGTCGTTTTGTTCTGATGAAAGGATTTCACTTTATTTTAGTACACTTCGTGGTACAATTTATTTATTTCTTTTACTTCTAAACGATTAATTGTTGCGGAAGATTCACGAAATATTCTACGGAAGATATTTTGCTTTTTTTAAAATGCTGTGTTGATCACATTTAATGTTCAATTCGTTGATTTATCAATGTCAGTTAGTTGTGAAAAACGAATGGAAATTGAAAATTCAATATGAAATATACGTAATATACAAATTGCTGGGTAAAACGAGAAATAAGCGACAGACAGAATTGATTTTGTAAAAAAATGTGGGAACTTGCGCAGCATATTTCCACATAGACTGCGTTGTACAGATATTCACTTGTTACAAGATGACGAGATCTCGCTGTTTTTTAGCCAGGGTTACGGACTTTTCTGTGAAAGAATTTATCGACATCATGGAATTATGGTTTCTCGTTAGATAACTGACTGCAGATGGTATCACCATGAGAAAAAGATACTCATTTTGATTCACTGCGACATGCTCGTGCATCTCACGGCAAGCGTGGTCGCATGATTCTTTAGTTCCTTAAATTTCTTCTTTTTTCAAAGCTTCGGTCACTTCTGAAAATTTATCTACGATAAATACAACAATAGAAGATTTAAAAATTAAAATCGAAACTCAGGAACTGATATATCACAATTTTACCATTATGTTTTAATACGAAGCTGTATATCAAAGAACGACGAGAATCGTCTATGATAATCCCGCCAATAAAACAGGCCGTGTCACAAATTCACGGAAACAGATTTGTTGACGATAATTTCCAAGGTGATTTATCTGCGTTCCACTTAGGGTACATAAATCATATACGGTAATTTACTCTTCAAGTAAGGGACGATAGCTACCATCATGTTTCGCAAGAACACTTTATTTCAAACAAGCAATTTTATCGTAGACCATAAACATATTACCGTAAACAAGTTCATAAACACTTTAACTCTTTGATTTATAATATCCAGTTTCATACTCGTCGGCTAGATTACACTGGATGTTGAACGAAAGCAGCGAATATTTGTTATAAAGTTTAACTTTAACCGTAACTTTAATAGCAGTTTACCAAACAGTCGACAACTGCATGCAAGTTGTAATAAAATACTTTTATATTTTCTACACGGCACGATACATATTATGCATTTCTATGTATGCTTTCGGGTCGCTTTCAAACTGTATCGATATGATCGTTACAGTCGTGTCTCGTTAGATTATTATGCAAATTCGTATCTTTATGAGAGTAACTACGAAAACCGATCGTAAGTTCAGGGCTTGTTTAACACACTAATATTATAATGAGAAGTTTACTTTGCAAATGTTACATGTTTTTACACGTTACGTGCACTCTGCGCAATTTCCCACATTTAAGTTCCTCATAAATGCACCAAAATCCCTACCTATTCATTATTTCGTTACTGATGAATTTTCAAAATCTTTTATGCGCATAATAAAAGTCCTCAACTTAATGGTAAGTGTTGAGATACTTTCGCGAGTTACTGTACGTTCCAGCAATCACAATATATCGTGTCTGTCGTGAACGAGAATACGATAGTCCTTGCACGTTTAGCGCGTGCACGCGAGAGTGGCATGGTACCATTAACGGGCGCGAAAATGGGGTAAGAAGGCATATAGGAAACGACGCAAATTGAGCGCCGCAGCAAACTCGATTTCTCCCGGTAATCCGGGCTTCCGGTTTTAAAGGGTGCTTCACAACTGCCGGACTTACGCGCCGTTGAAACTTCAGTCTCCGTGACTGGGATTAAAGGGGTCCCGTGACGCGCGAATAATTTCCACCGCTGGCCACCAACCATGCTACGGGCATCGGAAGATTAATAATTCGCCGAGCAACCGGTGAACTGACCTTAAAGTCGAACCTCTGCTGGAAGGCCACAGACCATTCTTCGAAAAATCATTGTTCGATGAGGATGCTGGTGACTTGCCATTTGTCGGTCGGTGATAATTATTTCTTACGACTCTTTGTTTTATTATGTGCATGCTGTAACTAGGTAAAGAGGAGCGGAAGATTCTTGTATTTAATCGAGGAAGTCTTATCTTATTGTTTTATGTGATTTGGAAAATTGAAAAATGACGAATGTGTGTAGCTTTCGTATTTGGTATTTACGTACTCGTACACTGATTAATGAAGGTGTTTATGGGATTATTAAGTGAGTATGGGATTATTTTCGAAAAAAATATTTCTCGCCAAGTTTTACGTTTCAGTTTCGTAGTGTCAAGTCGATTCTGTGTGATACGTGTATTCAAAAGTCGTATTTAATAATTATTTTAAGCGACGAAATGAAGTTACTGATTATTATACGATCTAACAATTTTTATTTTCATACAAATGTTGCATATTCTACTTTCTTCTTCTTTTCGTTTTATTAAATTAATTTGGAAAGATTGTTATTTCATCTTTCTTCGTTAGATCATGGTTTGATATTGATTTTAATTAGCATTGTAAATGTAGGCATCGATGTTTCTCTTATCATAGAATGTATCTAATTGAGAATTAAATTGTTTGATTAGCAATTGGACGATGCAATATCCGGAGGACATAGTGGATTTCGCTAAATTTTCCGCGCGACGCGACGTATTCTATTCGCACTAAACGGCTTCAAATTTTCCAAATTGCTGCCACTCAATCCCAATTATTCGAACTCGTCCATCTGTATCCGCATATAATCGATTCGTATTTAACAATTTTATTACTCTAAAACATACGTCTATTGTACAATGATTTACATGTTATTGTTAATATTAATAAATATTGTTAATATCTGCATTGTACAATACATATTCCACCGCAATATTCAGCTATTTTATCCCCCTATTGTTTGCCTTCTTGTTTCCTATTACAGATATATTATTCCAAACGTATAATTTATAATCGTAAAAAGTCACATAAATAGAAATTTCGAGAGTAAAAGCCTATTAGTTTAATGGAAGGGCTAACCGACGAAGAACTCTACTAGAAATTAGCCTCGCGTCGTAAGGATGTCGTAAGAAGCCATTTAATAAAAAGTACGACGCTGTGACAATGAAAACAATAAAAAGCACCATGAAAGAAAATAAATCACATCTGTCACGTATTTGACCCGCATCCCAAATGACACACAACCCAACAATCTCCACTGAAATCTTCCACCTCTATAAAATCCAATTTCAAACTCTTGAGAACATCCCTCGAAATATTCTGCAGAACGAAATCCTCGCCGTCGCGGAAACAACGATTTCGTGTCCGTGTGATCGGAAATGCCGATCGAATACCTCGCGAAAGTCCATGTAGCGCCCACGACTTCGGGATCTCCCCTGGTCGTCTCTAGCTTTCCATTCAAGCGAAAGGTCAATCTCGACGCCTGGAAATTTCGACCCGGCCCCGGACTACCACGAAATTAACTGTCAATCTCAATTCCGTGGCCGCCCCATGCCGCGAGGAGAGCGAGGGACCCCTTTGACACGGCTGGTCCCACAACGGTCGCGAGATATCGTACGCGCCCAGCAGCCCCATCCCCGTTTCGCGGGTGTCAATTAGAAAGCAGGGCGGCTGCCTGGTGTCTGCCAGGAACGTCAGCCTGACGTCACACGCCTCCTTTTCCCGTCAGGCTTCATTTAATCGAAAAAATCGGCCCCACCGGGATTATATCGGGGTCATCGCACGAGGACACGCCTCGTCCAAATGGGGATGATTTTGTGAATTTTCTTCTTGCTATTCTTCCTCGAGCTATGGTTTTTATTGCAGGGTAGGTTAAACGTTGTGCATAGGGTAGAGACACCATTGTGATTTTTCATCTAGATAGGGCGTGAACGTTTTGGGACTCGAAATAAGTGGAAATAATAGCGTTGGGATTAATCGTTTATTGAAGAGGAGGGTTTGCAATTGTCAGGTGTGCATTTAAAGACGCATCGCTGCAAACGGAAATGTTCGTTGCTCAAATGATCAAGCTGAGTCGTTATTAATTCCCAGTCGCCCAATTCGATATCGAAATGTCATCGGTTTCGGGTCATCGTTAGCTTCGATTCCTTTCATACCAATAATACCAATAGCCTCTTTAAACGTCAATGGACTAAATGCATTTACGATAGGCTAAATACCACAATACTTCGTCGTTTCAGTTCTTCAAGTTAGAATAGAGTAGAATAAAGTCGATAGAAATTGATAGCTAATGTCTATCTATTGTACCCACGATTATTCTGATAACAATAGAAATTCCAACATTCTGCCTACTTCAACAACTTCTAGCGAAATACAGTTCTATAAAATTCATCGTTCAGACGAATGAATACGTCGTCGATTGATTTGCAAAGTCACTTTTCTGGAAAACGAAGCTTCGCACGCTGCAAAGTTATTCAATCATTTCGACCTGTTTTGAATCATTGCATCTCCCGCCACCCTATCCGTCCCACGAATTACGAGCTATATATATATATACATATATATGCGTTGCTTGACATGCAGTCAGGCATGCCTCGAATCGGTGACACGATTTATTTGGATAGAAGAGAGTCACTGTTTGCCCGTACGGATGATTGACGGAATTGGGATTTTGAGAGTTTGTTTCGGAGCTGAAAGGCTTGTTTTAATGGTTCAAGCATGGCTGCCATGGATTAATAAAATTGTTCCGTTGCACTGACTCTGATTCTTGTTTGGTGCACGTTCGTATCGGAGAGTTAGGTCAATGACTGTACACCACGGGTAAAAAAATTATTTGTAACTTCCAATTATTTGAATAATACTGGATAAACTTCGTTTTTCTTTTTTTTTTTAATATAAATTTGGAGATTGGAACTGACATTGTATTCTATTGTAAATGACACTGTTATTTTATATTTGGAGTGAAGTTAGTGTTATAAATATAGCATAAACGACGTCGTAAGCTTTAATCGAATAAACTTATTGATCAACTTGATCAAATATGAAATTTAATGAAAGATATATTTAGATTGAATTCGATCGAAAGTTGCGTATAATTTAGGCGATTACAAATATAAATGGATACATCCAGCTACAATGATATAAGGAAGTGAAGATTTATAAATTTACAATAAGAGAAAATATCGAAGCATTCGATTATTTACATCATCTTTAATTTAAACAGTTAATAAGCCACACTATTGAACTAAACCATTTTTATATCTGTCCCATTCTTCTTTCCACTAACAGAAAGATTCATGATATTTAAAAGAAAGAACTTCAGTACAAAATTAAAATAAATATTCGCGTATGTCAGTCCTTTCGTATTTCCTTTAAACCTGAGACATTTTATAATTAAAAAAACGCGGTGGGATTAAGATCATTACTCGTATGTCATGCTGTATGCCGATCTTTTATTTAAATAAATGACTGCATTAAATGTAACTCTCACTTGTAATTTGCATGTTTAAATAGTTCCTGTAACATTTCCACGTGAAGTAAAATTCCGTTTCACGTTTACAAAGAGCAAAAGAATTACGAAAGGGATTAAGTTAATTCCAGACTTCGTTGTTAAAATATTAAAAATGCCCGTCCTCTGTAAAAGACAATACGACTGCAACTGAAGCGGTATTTTAAACGATCTTTCTGTAGTTAAATTAACTTGACAAAAAAAAAAAAAGTGGAATTCCTTGAAACCTGAACACGCTTTAATGAAACTCTGACCACGGGAAACGTTCGCCCTGCGGCTTTTTTAAGTTTTTATTTAAACGACGAGCGAAAACATGACAACGTCAACAGCCAGACCCTGCGGTTTACTCTCTGTTGAACTTATCGACAGCTTCCAGATAAAATCACGTGTATTTTCAAAATCACGGACCTTCGAATTTTGTTTTTTTTTTTTTTTTTTTTAAATCGAATTGACGTTTAAATCGACCACTTTGATATTTGGAGTTTTGACAAAAAATTTAGAAGTTTCTACTATCAAGAAAATATACATATGTATGTATAATATATATATATATACAGACAAATATTCTCGATTTTTATGTAGAAACTTGAAATGTTTCCGCAGTTTTTACGCGGAGATTACAATACATTTACGTTTTCTTCGAAATTCGAGACTAGTCATATCTTCTATCATTGTCCTTCTTTTTACACGAATAGGAACGTTGTTTTTACTGACGCAGTAAATCTATTCCTCGTTACATAAAATGTAATATAAAAGATCTGGTAGTATTTTGATGGTGAAAACGGAACAAAAGTATGTATCCAATATAACACAGGTATTTTTCGGACTCAGCGATAGAGTATCCTAAGTTAATTTTACCATTCGCAATTATAATATCCAAATAACTTGCGACTTGCGATACGTCAACACATTTCCATAGAGAAACGTTTTAATATAATTTTAATAATGTAATTCCAATGAAATAGAATATAACCTAAACCTAAAAAGTACCTATTTTATTTTTGCAACGCTTCTGCACCTTGTACATATATACTTTTGTACGTTTTGTACATTTCCTACATCTTGATACATTTTCTACACATTGATAAATTTCCTACATCTTGATACATTTCCTACATATTGATATTAACGTATCAACACGACAACAACATCGTAAACATTTTCCAATAGATGGACGATTAACATTTACCAAACGAGCATTCCTTCGATACTTGGCCCGCATAACGACAAATCTTATGAAATATCCATGTGCGTCATTCATTCTGGGAATACTTGATCGACTGTGAAGAGTGACGTAGTGAAACGAAATAGCAATCAAAGCTGAACGAACAATGAAGAAGAAACGACCGTAGAGGAAGGGAACCGTGCTGCTGCCTTTAAAGGATGTATCGAGTTAATGACAATGGTGCTATTTGCATCTGGGGCCACGAGGAAGCGGATAAGTGCATCTCGCAGATGAGCACGTAGGCGGTGGCTGCGCGGGATCGTTGCACCGGCCGATAATTGAGACAAACCTCCATCCTTAGACCATCGCCGAGGACTCCCAGCTGAGAATGGCCGGGCAAATACGATAACTAATGGCTCACAAGACCCTAATGACGGTGTCATTTCTTTTCTTTTCTTTCCTTTTTTTTTTTCCTCATCTACGGCTAACGACAGGTAATTGGTGCGTGTGTGGGCGAAGAACCACTTGAAACGACCCATCCATGTGGAAAGAACCATTTTTTTTAGCTTGATCTAAAATAAATGGAAGGATTGTAGAGAAGTCTTTCTCGAATTTTGATGATTTTGAGAAGAATTTTATTTTCGGAGTTTCGCATCAAGTTCATATATGTCATTTTCTTCCGCTTTCTGAAATTGTAGCGAGTGCAAAATTATTTGCACGCATATGATAATATTCTTAATTTCAAGTGTTCCTTGTACTTGTATATGTGTTCATAGGAAATAATTTCGTATTTTGTCTTTGCTTGATTTAATTCGGGGTTGACTGCTTTCAAAGAAACGGATGTTACGTACGTAGAATCAACTGAATCAACAATTGCACTATATTATTTCACTTACTATCATTTAAGATAAAGTCTTCAATTAAAATCGCTAAAGTTCAAATCTTCACATCTTCGATCATACCAGCGCTAAATCTTTAATTATTTTCCATGATCGTTCCATATGTATATACAATAAAATTAGAAATTAAAAATTTGTAACGCTATCTTTCCTAGATCATCCATCGTTTCCTCGAACAATATTATTAAATAACATCAATCGCTTCAATTGTTTCATTAATATCGCTAAAGACAAATTTCATTAATAATAGAAACTTGAAGTCTCGCCAATCGTACCCCATATCGGTCCAAGATCTATACATCAAATAATGACTCAATCAACGAATCAATATCAGAGCCTATGAAAGCAGCCCATCATCTATATAATCCAAAGACGCAGAAATCAAGTCAGCAAGGGTCGAAACAGCGTTGACCATTCCGTCTCGATGAACTCGTCACTCGCACGTCTCTTCGGCCGAACATCGTATCAACTATGTCTCCCCTTATATGTCAGGGGTAACTCACGACTGTACCACACCCCCGGCATATGCTGCAACTGAAATTTATCGTAGAAGCGTGCAACGGAGTCGATTCGTCCCTACGTCCGGCACGATAGTTCGAAATAGGCTGTTGACGTCGATCCGTATTAAACGAGAAGGGTCGAGCCTGGTTCGTCGAGCGTCAGAAGGGTGGCCCCGCGCGAAATATGAAAAATCGAGCAGTCGATGTTACGGACGAGGGATGATCGGGCCCGATTCCACGGCAAATCTTGATGAATCGAGCCCGATCCTCGCTCAGGGAAAAATATAGACGCGTCACGTCGCGTATTTCCACGTTTCGTCCTCGAGGAAATAACTGGAAAATCGAGCGTGTCGATCCGTTAAGAGGCGTGCACATGAGCAACGATATCGACAGTGATATCGTCGAATCAGTTTGACAATGATATTGTCAATCCGCTTCAATCTTTTCTCCACTTCGATCCTTTAATGTCGATCACGTACAAAATTTAGGTGGTTTGCGTTACAAGCTGCGTTAACGCTGGCGAGAATATTGACAATGATATTGACTGTTTCAGTCAACGAATAATATTTCGATTGTACGTCGATTACAGTTCTAACTTTTCCAATGTAACAATTCTCTATTTATAGATATCCTGCTTTTTTAATGAATCGCATCGTTGTTTATAAAAATAGATGGTGTGGTATTCGTTAATTTAATTTAATTACAGCATATCTGATCTTAATTACAGTTAGTAGATTAAATCAATATTCATAATGTTAAATCGAAGAGAAAAAAAGATAAAAAATTGTACGATACATCTATAACAAATTTCCTTCTAAGAAAATCATCTCGCTACCACGATAAAAATCCACAATCTTCTTAAGTTATTAATTAAAAAAACGACGCAGGTAATAAGAATAAAGCAATAAAGAATACAATGATATTATACAAGTATCAAAATATTATCGATCGTGTGTGAACCCCTTTATACCTCGAACAATCGACTTTGGACGATTTTACGAGCAGATAGACGTCGACACAGGGATCGTAACGAATCGAAAAGCTTGGGATAGAGATATTCGAAGAGATTTTCTTCGATATGGGCTGATAAGTGCACGAAATTGCGATCCGGGGCAGAGAAAAGGGACACGCCAACCCTCTTGAGTTATTCCATGGATTAATCGTGACTAGTCATAAATTCCTACCAAGCACTTCTCGTAGCTGTTCGAATGACGCATAATGGAGGAAAAGTTTTTGAAACGATGGCGCAAACTCGATTTCTCGGCTGGCAACGATACAAATAGGTCGAATCGGGCGAAGATCGTTTTGAAACTCGGTAGAGAATTCTTTTAAAGAGTCGAATGCATCGGTAAGTTGCAAGAACATCTGTTCGTAGCAAGTTTCTCATAGAATTGGGCAACTTTTGCCGCGCGTGTTTCATCGGGAGATGAGCGCGGTGTGTTGGCTGAATGGTCTTAATGGCTGCTGCTTTGATTTACGAGTTATTGGAAAATGTTTGCCGATTGTTTAAAAGCGGGAAATGACTCGACATTATTTCAGTATCCACGATTATTTATGGTTTTAGATTTATATCAAGTTTTCTATTAGTAGCGAGTTTATGACGAAACGATCGAGCTTTTAATCAAAGTTACCATGCCTGTGTAGTTTTTTAATTAAAAGCAATGTGAATCCTCTCCTATCGTAGAATTAATTGTCGTTCGTTACATCTGCTGTTCTTCTCGCGTAAAATGTAGCAATTATAATATCTCTCTACAAACAGAGGAAAAAGTAAAGATGATAAAATGAGCAAATATGAAGCCACGATTTTCAGTAATTTAATTTGTCATTAAACCTGGCTGTGAAAGGTTCGTCAACACTAAAACGAAATATTCGTTCCAGCATATATAGATGGAACCCTGTAACTAAACGTACCCATCAGGCTGCAACCGTGAAACCAGTTCAAGAGAGGAGCGCATCTCGTTCCCACAGTCGATACGTCAAAGGAATTCGCAGAGAATACAATTTCCTCGCGAACCGCGTTCCTCTCTGACAGTAGATACACACCGAGGTCACCATTTCTCTGTCCGTTGGAAAAGCCATCGATTCCCTGCCGCTTACAGTCGATTTCCGGTATAATGTCGAGAGTCCGCACTCGAAAGCTCAGAACGATCGACAAAGACAGGGATATACAATTCCGTAATATTATAAGGGAAACTGACCCTCGTTTGAGATAGAAACTTTCAGAGAAAAAAAGAAGAAACAGAAAAACAAGACGAGGGAGAAGAGAAAAGTTTCGCGCCGATGTATCAAAATTACTTCGCGGCTCTACGAATTTGCCCAAGAACTTTAGAAACCGCAGCGTTTCGGTATTTTCATTGGTAAATAATTCGAACAAACACGATCGCGAAAGAAGAGCCTTTTTGTATAAATTTTTTATCTGAAAAAATATTTAGCAAATTTTACGCGACAGAAATTTAATCGCTGTAAGTTACTGGTTTCATAATTTAGCTACATCGTACAGAAGTAATTATGAAAGAGAACTCGAGCGTAAGTCACACATGAAGTATATCCACAGGGCTGTATATTCGAAATGTAGTTTAATAAAACGCAAGCTATCTGTCTAATTTAACTCCACTGTCTGAAACTAGCCGAAAACTCGATATTCACATGGCAAATGGTTCATCGTGAAATATAATTCTACTTTGACTGACTGTCGCAAAGCCCTTCAAAAATTCCTCGACCTCGTTTTACAAACTCTCGCTACCAGTTTTTCGAATAAACATACCCAAAGCAGCGAAATAACTTAAATCGCTTTAACGAAATTGTGGCAAAATTTTTACTTTGTCCTTAAAAAAAAAGAAGGAAAAAATACTAATTTAAATTCAACAGCTTGTACCACACATATTTATACTACCCTTAAATGTATTAGATCAAACTAAAAATTGTTGCTATTTCACAGAAATGTTCAATTCAACTTCCTTCTTGTTCAATTCATGTTCCTATTCAACTCAATCGTATAATTCTAATTTTTTCGTTCCGCCCTGATGTTCATGTCGAGGTCATAATCGTAAGACGGAACGAACAGATTTGTGCGACCGTTGCCCATGCACAGAATTCAACAACTCGAAACAAATAACACTGGAAGCCTCAGCGATGATCGTCACACGAGGTAAAAGTCAATATATAAATTTTATAAAAGTTAACTTCATCGGCGAGTACCATTATCAGTTGTGAACACTACCTGTAATCTGAACAAGAGAAAAATATGTCGTAAAAAAAAGTCGGGTTAAAGGATGGAAATAAAAGCGAAGCTCGATGCACGCGACGAAATTTTATCAGCATTTACCACGATGAATTCGAGCGTAGGTGGACAGATATCAAAGCGTTATCAGCGTAGTCTGGTATCGCGTTTACAACAAAATCTACTCGTCCTATTTTCCCTGTGTCGAATTCGCGAGCCACCCCCACTGCCAAATGAAATGCGACAAACGAAATCTCGCGGCGCCGCGGTACCAGCCAAAGAGCATTCTATGTAGCGTTTCACAAATAAATACGTTTTCCCATCGACGCATTTTCCCCGCATCGTTGAATATCATTAATGCCATTCGACACCAGTCAGCGTTCCACCTCGTTTGCGTTATCCAGTAACGCTATCGCCCTCCAACGACTATCTGGGAGGGGCTCTCGTGTAAACGACTGTCACTGATTAGGGTGAAATTTGGCGTTACGATCGATAGACTGATTTTTGCTCAGTGACATTTTTTTTTCTAAACGGATGATTTTATTCAGGATTTAGAGAAACTTCGTTGGATTTAGAAAATTGATCGGTTTCCTTCCTGGAAGATCTTAGGAGTGTCGTCGACAGTTTGGATCAGCGATTTCTAATCTTTTTCATTTCACGGCACACGTAAAGTAGTTACTAAAATACCACAGCACGTCACAAATGTATCGTATTTGCTTTAAAATAGGATATTCATATCGAACGATCGTTGTTGTCTGTATTTCATAATCTAAAGGGAAAGAGATAGGTGCAGCTGATTAAATAGTCAGCCATTGCACGTTTCAAAAATTCTTGTGATACGTCCGGTTGAAATTTAATAGATGGTTGGTTTGATGATTCGAAGAATCGAGAGAGAGAGAGAGAGAGAGAGAGAGAGAGAGAGAGAAAGAAAAGGTGTGTATGCGCGAGCGGAATCATCCGATTCTAATAAAACAATCTGACCTAATTCCATTTCTCCTTCCCAATTTCCAAATCGAAAAAATCAACAAATATCGCGAACCTCTTACGTCACTGTACAAATCTCAGCTTTTTACTACTATCGATAAAATCCTCCTTCAACACGCAAGAATTCCCTGGCCCACTTAATAAAAAGCAAACAAATCTAAAAACACGAAAAAAGCTTGAAAACACGAACTGAAGCTCGCTCATCAACCTTCCAATCTCGTCCAAACGACTCCATCAGCAAATCCTCCGTCCATTCGCAATCAGAGCGCAAAGAAAGTTACCAGCGGAAAGGCGGTCCGTTCATCAAGCGAAGCAATAACGGTCGGCCAATTAACCGCCCCGTTCGAAGACGTTACCGTATACCAAAGTATTCACCATGACGTCACTGTTTAACGAGGAATCATCTCGTTCAGAATTCACTCTAGCGATGATCGAAATGGTACTCCCGATTTGACGATTTAGAAATCATAGTGGACTAAATAAATTGAAGATTTCATGACTCGAAAAAGTATGGTAAATTTGTATAAATACCGGTCGTTCTTTTGTACGAAATAATTCGTATCGCATATTCTATCAATTTCATCGATTTTAAATGATCCTTAGAAACAATTACCAGTTACCACTGTACCGACGAGTCACAAGAAGACTAAATCAATACTCCCATCGCAATAATGTAGGATCTACGATTTAATACAACAAACAAACAAATTCCTATTACTTCTATTTTTAAGTAACTTTCTCTCATTTTATATGATGTTGCAATGGATGTAAGTTAACTGAAAAATCGTCTTAATTTTGGGTGTAATATTATTTAACATGTTTATAAAAGAGAAATAACGATCCTATATTTGAAAGTACCGAAAAATCATCTTAATGTAAACCGTAATATATTACTTAACGTCCCCTTTGTTGCAAAATTCCAAAATATTAAAGCTAGTTAAGACGGACTTTTCGTGTGCTTCTCATACGATCCAAGAAAGACCATCACAACACTTTGAAAAACCAGACGCATGGAATATGTACGGCAATCGATTCGCTGCGAGCGTCCAGCGTTTCTATTTGCTCCGGCGATCAAATGTCGCTTCGACGAATTGTCCCGAAGCGTTTGATTCAATATGAATTTTCTCGCGATTCCATACATAGTTTCCCTTTCTCTCTCTCTCTTTCTCTTCTTCTTCTTCTTCTCTCTTCCCCCTGCTACACGTTCTCCAAATTTTTCCACCGTTTTTCCTTTTTACCTTTGGACCGGTCACGGTATACGCGCGCAAAACAGTGGAGTTTCGAAGGAGAGCGAGATCGAAGCAGGCAACGAATGGGAATTTCGTGCTCTATTTTTTCGCGACGACAATATTCGTATCGCCGGTGAAATTCGAGGCGACGCGACACGGGAAAAATCGTTGATAAATTTTTAACGAGATACATGGGCGCATAGCCGTTTCGACGGCCGATCGAAAATTATTGGCAAACACGCGCACCTCGTTCAAAGGGTGAAAAATCGTCGAATATATGAACTGGTGTTGCTCTACTCTCTTCGGTACTCGTAAAATGTCCATTGTATTAGAGTGTCCCAGGAAATATCGTGGCAGCCGAAAAAATTTTGGGTTACACAGAAATGAAATTGATGACGATGGAAACAACGAAAGCACAGGATTGTATCTATTGCGATGAGAAAGCTCTTTCGAATTGGTGTGTGCTTTATTTTGCTGAACGAAATAATTGTAAATCGCTCGGTGAAAATATGGTAAGGGTATTTTTTATTCATTTTTATTCTATAGTTGGTGAAATTTGTGAGGAATATTATATTTATGTATGTGATATTTATAATATCGCGTTCAAATATTCCATTTCGTCATTCTGCGATATACAACGATGGCAACGTGGTTAACGTAGCCGAGTACAAACGCTCAGGGAACCTGGTTTTCGATTCCCTGCCTGTAGCTCCTATTTTTCACGATTTCTACTTGGATCCGATGGAAACGTGGAACCACACGGCTGTCAGGTGAATAAGTGGGGAAATGTGGCCGGAGGAGGAAACCAGCGAAGAAACTATTGTAACAGTCGTGGTGGAACTGAACGCTGTTTCAACAGACTCACACACGAGCAGAAATCGGAAGAGAGGAGGCACGCTATTTGCTGGAAATCGGCCGAAGATCGTACGGCTGCCGAATCCATTAACTATATTCGCTGTCTCTGTCGCCAATCCCCGAACCTGTTAGCGCGTGGAGATTTATTTTCCTCGCTTCCCCAAATTACGAACAAAAATAGAATCAGAGTTAGCACAATACCAGATTAATATATTTGATCTTCCAATATCGGAGGGATAAAGACTTAGCGTAAAATACGTATGCGACGTAAAACAAATTTATTACGCATGGTATATTCATCTTTCCGGAACTATTGCTTCGATTCATAGCAGATTATCCAAAACGCGGAGTAAAATCCATTGTCGGCGCTGCTGCTCGTACCGACGATAATTCCCACAAGATCGAGTATTAAAGGAAAAGAATTTTAAAAACACAATCGATTGAATGATATCTAGAATAGCGTGACGCGTCAGCCGTGTCAATTTAGTCAATTTGAAGCAAATTCCGGATAAATTAAAGTATCAACGTTTACGATAAATTTATTTTCCTGACAGCGATGACAGTCCGCTGATATTTTCGTTTCACTAATTCGACTGTAAAGTACGTTTCGTTATAATTCAGTAGGTTTTATCATTAAGAAGATGGACTTACAGATATTTCCATATATTTTTAACGTGTATGTCTTTTTTACATTATATGAATACGAAATGATTCCAGAGATCTACCTACAATGGGAAAGAGAAAATAGAATACTATTAGGTTGTCCGAAAAGTTTCTTTCGTCTTATGAGGAAATAATAGACGCACAAGAACAGACGTTTTTTATTTTATATTATTTTATTACGTACGATCCATTTTGTTCTGTTGAGATAAACACCGCATAGACATTTCATAGACTTGATTTCACGTTTGTACGAAGGTGCACTATTGTAAAAAACACGTTTGCGAAAGAAAGACACTTTTCGGACAACCTAATACTTTCAAATGCTATTCGTTACATATAAACTACAAATTTTTGGTTTAGAAATACAATAGGATGAATCATAGGTTTTTGTCTGGTTTGTATTATATTATAAAGTAACGTGTGTGTACGTGTGTTTGCGAACCAATAAAAATTAGACACCAGCTTATAATTTTCTCTAATTGAAATATTTCAATAATTTTACAGAATATACACGACAAAAGAGATCTTTCGACGAGTCATCAAATTAGGCAATTTCACTGTGTCCGGCTGAGCAGAACAGAAGAATCACGTAACCGATTATGGTTACACGGTGTTGCGTTATTTGGCGAGACACGCGGTAAAAGCCCGTTGTTTCAACGCGTTCGAAGGAGAAATGGATTTTTCCGCACGGTCCGGTTAATTCGACCTTTGTTATTATCTCGAGCGCGGGCTCGCCACTTTTATATTGCACCACTTTCGCGTTACTCTGAAGCACACGAAACGTTCCGACCGAAAAAATGTTGCGTATTAATCCTTTGTTCGCGTTCCTCGCTGTACGTGTACACACACGTCACTAAAGCTTTCATTCGTCCCTTTTTCATCTCTTTTTCGTGTTGGAAATGACGTACAGTTCGTTGAAAATTTGTAATCCTTTAATAATACGGCAAAATGAAGACGCAGGCATTTTTCCTGAAAAGTAACTAGTTATTGGATGTGAAATAAATATCCGACTTGTTCGTTTGTTGAATCAATTTCCAATATTCTACCGTTTTTTAGCGAGTCAATCTTTCTGATTGCGATCATTGTTCGATGACGGTATATAATTCTTTGGCGGAACAACGAAATGAAATTTTAGAAAAACTAATACTTTTTCGAAAGCAAATATTTGGCAGGCAACTTGTGTCTTTTTTTTTTTTTAATTTTGCATTCTATTTCGTTAATCGTGGAATTGAAATTCCAAGAGTTTACCACTGTAATACCAATTTTTAGTTCATTTCTAGTTAATCACTAATTTTAAATCAAACTCCTAACAATAAATAAACAAAAAGAATATTAGATTTGCAATTTCATTTATAATTATTTATTTCTAGAAAACTTCTTTCTCCATACCTGGAGAATTTATCGAACGATATTAACCCACCTAATTCAAATCGCAAAGAAACGATGCTTCGTACATATCGTCCTAATACATACAATTAATTCAACTTCATTTTACTACAAAATTTGATTCTACAAAACATCGTACGTGTAGAGTATACGATGTACATACGAAACTAAAGGCGTAACAACATTTTTCTCCACGTTTGATATTAATACTTCTGGGTATTCACCTCGTGCGAGAAAATACAGTATCTTTCGAAGCAGTAAAATTCTAAGCAGACGCGAGAAATTCATTTAATTTAATTTAATGAGAACCGAACGAACGCGTCATAATTCACGCTGGTGGCTCGTTTCACTGGCTGAAACAATGACGGCCAGCGAAGGAGAAACACTGTAACACCGGTTTCGTTCCGCGGTATTCTCGCGAAATCGTCTCACTTAGCTTTTCACGTGGCTGTCTCTCGTTGCTAAATATATCGGCCGGTTGAATTTCAAATCGACAGAACACAGTATCTGAAACGTTTTGAGATGAATACCGATTTGGTACTGGTGAAAATGTTCTGAAACAAGTTGAGTATAGCGGTTGAAACATTCCTGAAACAAATGCTGACAGCGG
The DNA here is from genome assembly GCA_014825975.1 of Bombus haemorrhoidalis. Taxonomy (NCBI): domain Eukaryota; kingdom Metazoa; phylum Arthropoda; class Insecta; order Hymenoptera; family Apidae; genus Bombus; species Bombus haemorrhoidalis. Next base: position 5,092,481 of record CM026170.1, read on the forward strand.
TCCAAACGAATATTCTGAAACGAGTGTCGAGAGACGTTTGAAGAGAATGGCTTGGAGCGACGAACGATCGTGGTCGAAAGGAATGTTCTCTATCGAATTGCTTTTTGGTTTCAGCTACTCTATGGAAATCTTAAAATTAGAAAGTTTCCCGTGATACGAGGTAGTGAAAGTTTTGGTGCAGCTTCGTTTAAGAAGCCGAGAAAATTTCGTTTCACACGTTGAGAAATTTTAGTTGAAAAACTTTATTTGGCGAATTGAGAAACTTCGCTTGGAAAATTGTGGTACGTAAATGCACAGCTCTGTTGAGAAAATTGCGTACTATTGCTTGACAAATTTTCAAGTTTTGTTTAAAAGATTACGAAGCTTTGTTTAGAAAATTATGAATTCTGTTAGGAAAGTTGTTAGATTTCGATTGCAAGTTTGTGCTGCATGGTCCACAATAATTTTACTTGAACGATAATGCAACAATCGAAACTAAAAGTTTTTATCGTAGTTATATATCAATTGTAAAGTATAATTTTATAGATATTTATCAAAACTTGTATTACCGTGAAACTAATTAAAAGAAGATATTTGATAAAAGATAAGAAATCAAAAAAACGTTTGCATGAATAAAATACGGTTTATTCCCGTGTACAACGAACACGTTCGATAACGGCTAACTATATTCACCCCTTAGCAGCATACGGAAAAGGTTGAAGTTCCATCGTACAAGGCGTGTCTCTTCTTCGTTAAGATAACGCGCCACGGGAATATATATCGAATGTCGCGTTCGAGCGCTTCCTCTTTTGCATATGGGAAGCTCGCCTTCCGGCGGCGTTTGCATAAAATTTCACGTGCCATTCCTGAGAACAGCTCCGTAAGGATGTGCTCGCTGGTTTCAACGTTTCATCCATAGGGAAGAGCTTTTGCTCGTTTTCATACACTCGGCTCGACTCGCTGTATTTCTGTGGAACATTAGCCCGCGGTTGCACGGAAAATTCGATTTTTGGAAATAAGCTTTCACGTTGAAACTGCAGGTCCGGGATCGATTACAAGTTCCTTCGCTTGATTTATGAGATGCTTCGAGTGATGGAAGATGATGGGTGGAATTTGATCGCTGCTTTCTGATGGTTGTCAGATGGAATTTCTAGGTTTTCAATTGGATTGAAAAATGTTTGGAAGACGTATGGGGTTCTAATAGAGTATGGATCCTTTTTAAATTGGATATACTGGACATTTTTTAAATTGAGTATATTGGAACTTTTTAAATCTTGAATTCCCTAAATTGAATATATTGGACAAAACTTCTATTTCCGTTCTTTCTTTTTCACCAAATTTCTAATATTCAATTTAATATTTCATATATTTTGAATTCAAAGATAGAAATTAATTATTTAAGATACGCGTGAAACGTTTAGATCATCGCTGAAGTTTTTAACGCGTTATCTATTAATAGTTAATATACTAAGCTTTCAATTTCGCTATAAATAATTAATTAATTGTAGACGATTGATTTATTAGAATAATATTGAAACGAAGCAGATATCTGAAACTATTGATGAAACTTTTGGTGCAAATAGCTTTCGAATAAATATTTCACTAATATTCCTTTTTATTCCCCATACCATCTAGTGGATGAAAACAACCGTCAAAATTGGAAGCAAAAAACATGTTTTTCTCAGCATATCGAAAATCATTTGGTACAGGAAGCAAAAGTATACACGAAATTCTATTCCAAAGTAAAAAACAAACTATGTCTATAGAATCGATTTTTTCAATGGAAATTTGCATCCAATCCTGGAAAAATTCATCGATGAAGGGGCATTCTAACAAGCTAGCAGTGCGGAAAATGCAATTTTTCATATTGGTAAAGGCCGTAATTCGAAAAGTAGAAAAAAATGATGATGTTACAAACATCGTTTTCTAAAAGTTGGATTTACTAAACTTTACTAAAACGTTATTGCATTTGGACCATTTCCTAAAATTTACTACGGATATTATTTATGTCATCTTCCTACGATAAATAATCTTATGAACTTCTTTTAAAATTAAAAATTTCTGTTTCTTAAAAATGAAACATTAAATCCAGTGCCTGTCTTATGGAGATATTTAAAACGTTAAGTCGATTAGTTTGTATTCTAAAAGGAACCGATAAGACTTGTACGCATGAAGGTGCGTCCTCACATCAGCGTGAAGTTCGCGACGGAAATGTGCAGCTAAAAAATACCATAATCTGCCGCTATTCGATTGGAGGAAGAATAGAAACGGTTCGGTGAAGCCAGTCCCGCAGCTTCCGCGAAATTAAACTTCCGCAGGCGAGGGCCGAAACGAAAAGTTTCCGCTACGTTTGCAAAAGAAACTCGTGTTCCTATCGCGATCGGCCAAACTCGCGAAACAAATAGGGAAAAAAGCGACGCTCGTGTTCTACAACTGACGAGTACCCTGATAAACAGGCTGCTTAAGAAGTAAAAAGAACTTCGAACTGGTTGGAAAACAGCCGATCCGAGGGAAGAAGATGATTCTGTCGTCTGCAGAAGCTTCGCCACGCTCGTTAATTTCCCCGATCACGCATCCCAGTTAACCAAACGATCGTCGACAAATGGCCTTTTTATCGATTTTGTAATTTTTTTCAAATTATTCTTGGATGTATTACATAGATCTTTTATTAGATTCAGCTTGTTTTCTGTCGTAGATTTTTAGCTCCATTATTTTAGATCCTTTTATTGCAGTAGTTTGATTTGGATCCTCTCTTCTATTTTAGTATTTCTTTTACATTATGTACGTACGTTTTCTTTAGTCCTCTTTTCTCTTCCATTTTTAGTGAAACATAAGGTACATTCGATATAGTTGATAGATTTTTAATTACATGTTTTTTTTTGCCGTGTAGAGTTCCGAAACATATCACATCTCTTCATCTCGTTCAAGGGTTATTTCATATTTTCTTCGCGTAGATTATATTTTGTCATATAAATGTGAAATTAAACGTTGTTTCTTCATATCTTTACCGAGTATTTCAAATTGTTCAATTTCGATGCAAATAGGACAAATGTCGAAAAACTTTTGTGCGACGTTATACATTTATATCTGAATTTTTATTAGATACGATCTGCTTTTGTCATGGATTTGTTAGTATTTTTAATCGCTCAATTTTTATTCGCATTTTATTTGAAATTTTGACATTCCTTTCAAATCGTACGTGTGTACACTTTGATCGTTTAATTTTTTCTATTATCGTTTAGCTTTTTATTAGATACAGTCTCAGTTTAGCGTGGGTTTGTCAGTCCTTTTGTCGCTTTATTTTTATTCACTTGTATTTCATTTCAGGCTTTACACTTGAATTTTTAAATTTCGATTTTTTCATTTCTTTTATCGTTGGTCAATACTGTAGACTTTTTACAAATATAGCTTGCTTTTTACCACGGATCCGTCGATCTTTTTATTTCGCTCGTATGTGAAATTTTTCCATTTATCTTGGGCTATCTATGTGTATTTGAATTTTTCTTTGTTTTATTGGCAACCATATTGACTCCCATATTTTATTTCTTTTTTCCCCCTGGTATTTCATTTCAACATCGATGTTATACCGTTTTTATTTTCTGTACTTATTCCCTTTTCCATTTTTTTCATACGTTAAGCCCCGGTTCTCCTAGTTTCTTCGTTCGTCTCTGCAAAACTTCGTTACTTCATTAGTTCCCTTTCGATTCTCCCCCGAGTTTCGTCAGCGTTTCATCCGTCAGTGTCAATTATCCGCTTAATTCCCATCCCTCATGTCCCAATGCTATCCGTTTCCTTTTAAATTTTGCTTGTTCCCTTTAACCGTCTGCTAAGTTTCCGCTTGTTTTTCCATCATTTCCAACATTAGTCTTTTCGTTTAATCCGTGTCTCAGCTAATTACCCGATTTCTTGAAAATTTCTTTCTCTTTTATTATTTTTCTACTTTTACTTTACCTTTCCCTAGCTTTACATATTATATATATTTTAATTTATTTTATTTTATATACATTATAATTTACATATATATTTCTTTCTTATTTAAATAATTGCTATTAATTTATTAACAAGCTTCTACATATCTTTAATTTGCTTACAATTCTCCGATACATTTTGCTACCGTCTCCCAGTTCGTTTAGATATCTTCATCTCTCGTCTATATTTTACTGCTCCCTGCAATCTTTCTGGACTCTCACTTTCAGTTCGCTAGTTTCAACAAACCCGGCCACAGTTCCTACCTACCGTCACAAACATACCTGTTCCCTCTACTAAAATCTCTGTTCGTTTCTCTCGATTCATTAACCCTTATCGAAGCTTTAATCGCATTTTATCTTCTACGTTCGTTTCAATCTTTATCTTACCATCCGCTTCGTGTCTCTTTTCTTCGTTCTGTTTCTCGAGTGCCATTCCCAACGTTCTTCTTAGCTTCACAAATTCTCCTTTAGATCTTCCTTATCGTAACGTCTCGCGTTCCTCGTCGCGTTTTTCGCTACTGTTCCGTTATCTTTAGATTTATAGATCTCTGAAGTACGCGAATCGCTTAGAAAATATGAATTTTGCCGAACATCGAATAATTTCTTCTAGAAATTATTTTCGTCGAACATATGCCATTTTTAAGAAACTAGCGTTAAACTATTACCTTAATCCGATACAAAAATCCAAATTATTCAGAGAACGGACGTTTCACATTCGTTCGGAAGATACCCGATCGAAGCGACAAATAATTAACCTCATCTGCTCGCTCCCCTGAAATCCACAAACGAAAAAGTAAACGAAATCCGGCCCAATTGGTCAAACTTTCTACTTATCCCACTCACGCACGCTCAATATTTATCCATGTCCGATATTTTTCCTTGCTGCAAACATCGCGGAGAACGAAATACTTCTAACAATCGGTCAATCATCGTTACAACACATCCTGCTAGCGGTCGAAGCTGCGAATTCATTTCGTACAAAGTGGCACACCACGTGTTTGTCCCTAGGACACGCGTGTCTCCGCTCTGGCAGATTACGTCCTCGCTGACCATTACGCCGGATCTGCCAATCTTCCAAGCAATATAAAGCTTCGCGCTGTTGTTTTATTTATGTACACGCCGGCCCGCCTACTATAGCCGGCTGTTTTTCTCACAGCGAGCATCGAATCAGCTGCAACCACGCCCTTACAGAAACAGTATAATTGCAAGGGCGTTCGAGCCACTATATGACTAGCTAGGGCAAAGCTCGCCCCCCTCTTTTATAACGTCGTCGCGACGAAATGACTCGGGGAGGAAAGATAGCTTCTCCTGATTCGATTCGTTTTCCTTTTGGGTTCGCGCAGGATTCGACATCGTTGAGCGAGCGTGACATGATCTATGAATTTTTTTGACAGAAGTACGATATTGCTAGAAGATGGAGAAAGAGGCTGAGTGCCTGCAGGTTTTAGGTTTCTTGTAGAGAGCTTTCTCGAGAGACGCTTGTATGCTGATCTATGATGCTTTTAACGGAGGACAACGTTAAAATAAAAGTTGAAGCTATTGGAATGAGATTGTTTGCGATGGTTAGTGAATTTTTAATCGAAAGTATGAAACAAGCAATTGATGCGAATGAATTGAGTGATACAAAAATTATACTATAATTATCTTGAACATGTTGGAAGTAACTACTACTGAGATGTAAGGGAGTTGCATGCACAAATTTTCGTGCAAGATACTAGTGTAAAGTAAGATAATAAATAAGTAAGGTACAGCTCCGTAAACGTATGTTAAATGAATGAATCAAGAAACATTTGCAAACTCATCCTCTCATCTCTCTGTATAAATTCCGGTTGTAACGTCTTCATAGAGACTCTTCTCTTGATCTTGCTGGTCACGCGCTGCTTGAATCTAAGGGAACTTACTCTTGCACATACATGTATCTACTACCTACATGCTACCTACCAAGTGCTGCCGCTCTCAAACTTATTATTTAAATCAAATTATTACCATTTATATGAATTTGTTATGCGCTGTATTCGTACAACTCATACTCGTAAAAGATGGTGGTGCAAATAAGGGAAATGAGGAAATATTTTTGAAACTTCTTTTACTGCCAATTGTATTGCTATACGTTTTAATCCTTCGGTCTATCCATCCATTTCATCCATTTCATTCTCGATCGCGTGTGAGTAGTTTACTTAGATCTTTTTTTAAGAATACTGCATTTAATGCTGTAAATTTAAATTCAATCCAATTTCTAACCTTTTGCAATCCTACGTTGAACGATATTTTTCTATTGTTTCCATTGATCGTTTCATTTCCTTTATTTTTTATCAGACATTTTTCTGTATTCAGGTTCATATAAATTTTTCATATAAATACAATGTATATACATGGAACGAAAGTATATTACGAACAATTTTAGATACTAACTTGTCGAGCATAAAGTAGTTGAAATATATGTCGGATATGATTCGAATCAAACGAAAAACATTAAAATTTACGATATTTCCTATTACATATTTAAATCCACATGTCAAAAATAATAAAACGAATAAATCGATTGACACATACACATTCAGTTCAATGTTCGATCATTCGAAAAGTTAAAAGATCGTTGGAAAAATGTACGTAGCAAACCCCGATGTGGCCCTAAGCCCAATCATAAATATCAATGAAATGCAAGATAAATCATCGTGCACGAACAAAAACGCAAACAAACGCGTCAATTTTTAATTAAAATCAGGTTTGGAAACCACGAAATATTATTTCGATAAAATCACGCTTCAACCCTGCATCCGACCAGTACGATATTAACCATGAACAAACAGCATTTTAATTATAATATAAAGTCTGTACGACGAATTAATGTAAAATTAAAATGAAAATTCGTATTTAGAGCGAGAGAGAAGGTTTCGTTGTGTTTTCATGTTAAACGCGTACGCAAACGTGGTTGGTCTCCGGGGTGGAAAAAGGAGAAAGGAGAAGGGGTGGAGAATAAAAAAGTGCCAAAGTGGCGCGATTCGAACATGGAAACAGGCAAAAATTCGAATGACTACGTAGCTGATGCACACGAGCCACCGTCGCCACAAGAGAAACGTGTTGTTCCGTGGAAATCACGCCTCATGCTTTATTCAACCGCGTTCCGCGGCCGTCGTGATCGAAACGTAATTAAAAGCGGAATAATTAATGGACCGTAAACCGTCGACACTGGTGGAGATTTTTAATACGCTGATGAGAAATCGAGTACGAACGTTGACCATGAGAACGCGATAGCATTTAAAGTTTGAGATCATGTTCGAAAAAAATTGGAGGATTTTTGGAGAAATGTCAGGTAACGAGTTTCACTATAGATTGTGTCTATTGTATTTTCGACAGGATTAGCGTAAGCTGTTTAATCTGATTTTGTAATTTTTCAACATTGAAATTTTCACGATTCGATAGACTTCTAACAGAACGAATGTATATTTTGAAAAGTGGAAGTAATAAAAAATATAACAAAAGATCGCGAGGAAAGATGAAATAGGATATTATTTTTAGAAGTGTCGCGAAAAGCTTCAGCAAATATGTGTCAGGCGCATCCTGTTTGCATAATTATTATGTTTCTACGATTTAAATACAAGGACGCTTTGTTTTGTTTAAAAATAACATACCGTCAACTGATAAGAATCAGACAATTCATCAATATAACGACTCCAAAGTGTATTGAGAGATAATTCTGAATTTATAAACTGATATAATGTTTTGTATTGAATCAATGAGCTTTAGATAAATAATACATACATTTTTGTAAAAAGAATCAACATATACATACGTGCAGTAACATCTTTTTTTTACGTCGTAAAATGTGTCGTCACTGTAATGCGTCGATATTTGTTTAACGTTTGAAAATAATCTGTAACGATGTACGCATTATTTACGATATATTACGAGATATTATGAAAGAAATATTAAACGCATCATTGAAATTCTCTGCCATAGTTACAAAGTTAAAAAAGGAATTCGATAATTGCATCCTTCGAGCTAGCAAACGCGTTTTTCCGCAATCAAGTTAAATGATTTCCTTACGCCACGTTAACGCCTCTTTTTTCCATCCACACCAGCAAGGTTCCTTTTATTTATTCATCACGTAGCCGCGTCAGAAGCGTTCAAAAAATCTTAATAGAATGAGAACGTGTACAGAATACGTTTCAAGGAGTATTTTATGAATCTACAGGTTGTAACTTTGTTCTTCTTCGATTAAACCTCCTCACCCTCAGGCAGACCGCGATAGAACTAAAGTACGAATTCCAAGGCTACCTGTTTCATGTTTTGCGTCTACTTATACCGTCGTATCTATACGAGGACTTTATTCCACCTTCTTTTACTCCATAGTAAAAGAAATTTACGTTTTTTCTTTATTTTTCTCGCTTCTTATATCTGTTTCCACGAGCAGGGCCGATCTCACCGTTTCAATCCGGTTTATTGTCTCCGTGTCTCTTTGAAGTTGTTAAAAAAACCGTTTAATAATTCTCCCCCGTTATACGACACCTACATAAAGAACATAAAAACAGAAAAGATTCTGATAGGGTAAGAACTGTTAGCTCTGTATCCTTTTCTTTTTCTTCATTTTTTCTTTTTTTTTTTTAAATGAAAACGATGGTGTTTTAATTTTTCTTTTTCTCTTCCTTCCGTTTCCTTTTCCGCCGCGCGGCTTAAGAGTTTCTAAGAGGCTTTCCCTTCCGTAGTAGTCGCCTTCGTGTTTCGAAGCTTCCTGATGAAACGACGATTCGAAATCCTTTAAACGCTCGATGGAGGCAATTTAAAGGCTTACCAGTAGCTTTCCTCGACGAAGTTGAGGAAAATTTGAGAATATTGTGGTACGGTGTATGCTTGCCGCTTTCATTTACAACCATTTATTCAACGCGAAAATATTTTATAATGGTATATTTATTGCGTGTGATTATTAGAATTATTAGAACCTGGACGTTTATGTAAATTTATGTTTCCAACGATAATTAAAAATATATATTGCCAAGATTTGAAAATGAAGATTTGTTTTACCTGTTAAATATTATAACGAATATATTAATTTAGATATTTTATACATTTTTGCATGCTACATGAACATTCTTCACGCTTTTCAACATTTAATCATACGATTGTTATATTGAAAAATATATTCTATTAATCGTAACACATTCTATGTTTCACAACTGAAATCTGAGTGACTTTCCTTAAAATATACCTTCGTATTTCGTCAAAATATATTCACGACCTACATGAAAAATATTTTCATTCGATCCACTCACTGACCAACGAGGGTGACTTTAAAAATACACATAGAAGATAACTTCAGACACATCGAATATATTCGACGAGTAATACGAAATATTATTAACATTTGAGGCGAATATGGAAAGATTTTCGAAGAAAAAAATGATTCAATTTTTAGTAAGTAAAATTTAGAAGTATAATATTTTTACTATAATCTTTTCTATTTTAACGTACAACGTTAATTAAAGATTATTCTCGTTTTGAGAAAATATTCTTTCTAGAAAATAGGGAGTAGCAATAAGTAGAACATAACTGAGCCACAGAAATAAACCAGGATAGACTTGTTAATTTTGCATAGTTGGCTCGCCTAAGTAATCAACAACTTTAATCGCAAGTTATGGCGCTATATAATGCAGTTATTTCTTTTATCTCTTCGAAGGTGGAGTGTATGTATATTGCGTCGGCGTAATAACGTTATCTACCCGTAGCCATGAGAAATCGTAACGCTTGCGAAATGCTACTCCTTCCGTTCTTTAATTTTATAACTTCGTTATAAAATTTTATTGCACGGAGAGGCACAAGTCACGGTTTTATGTTAATTCGTTTTTTATCGTTTTAACTATCCAAAAAAATATACTTATCAGACAATTGGAAATTGAATAATAAAAGTAACGGAGGAAAGAAATGAGAAAAGATAAAAATACGTAATTTGGAAGAGTGAGAGTCAAAATGATCAGCGATATGTAGATAGATTATTTTTAAAAATTATCAAGAAGAAAATTACAAAAGAACGAATATATATCTTGATAAACAAATCGATAAATTTCTAGAAAGTAGATTTTATCTTTGAATAAGAAATCTCGTTTTAAAAATCTCATTTTTAAATTTTCATATGATTGTTACACATGGAGAGACTCGTACGGAGTACTTAATACGAAGACGTATATTTACCATTAACAAATTTCTCAGTTTTTAATTTTCAGTCCTTCATAAAAAGTCTTCATTTATTCGAGTCTTTTATAAGAAAGCAAATATTAAAGTTACATATTTACACTGTATAAACATCCCCAACTAGCTGCTAAAAACAATTTCTGTTTCCACGTTTATGTATCCAGACACATTCAAAGGAATATCCGATCTATTACGTTATTTTATTTCTTAAATGAAATTCTCCTAATTCGTGGATTTTCAATTGGCGCGATGAATGTCCTTTATAATCAAAAATACTGCTTCACTTTCGTCAAATACGGACGAATAGATGAAATTTAATCACTGAATGATTAAACCTATTTAAGAGATACCTAACGAGCGATATTTCCTTCTCGCGCGTTGCACTAACATAAGAAGTATTCGTTGAACAGTTTAATAAAAATTATTCGAAAATATAAAATAACTCTGACGTATAACCGTAACATAAAATACGATACACACGACCATTAAAATAATACCACTTTTCACACCATCGCAAAATCTCTCGATACACTTTGTAAAAATCTACCATAACTATCGTTGTGTACTTTTAACCGATTACCAATTTCGAAAACGTCCAAAAACAATACTCAACCAACCCGCTTCCCTTCGAACAAACCAGTGTCCAATTATCTGCCATACTCTACCGTCGTTGCTATGCCGGTGTTTCGGCGCGTAAAAAATGAAAAAAATTTTGTATTCCACGCGTCGCGTATTTCATCTTCGAAACATCGGCGTCGCCAATAAAGCGAAATAACACGAACGCCACCGTGCGCGCAATCCCCGATGTTACTTGAAACACCTGAATTCGCTCGCTGTGTTTTCCACCTACGAATTACACGTACATAGACACGCAACGTCGGGATTAATAAATCCACTATCTCTCCCTCTTGCAGTCTCACCGTAGTACGCGTCACCACTGCTGTGTGCATTGTTTCCATTTCGCGGTAATCGTGATTCATGCGTGCAGATATTCGAGCAAATCCGATCATGTTCGCCATGGAAAATGGACGCGTTGCTATTCACCCCTTTCCTATTTCTCCTTCCAGCCTCTCTGTTTTCCTTTCTTTCTACATTTTCCCCGCCTAAAATGTCTATTTGTCTATTTGTATTTGTTAAATGTCTGGCTTCATTAAATTTATATCAGAAACACCATAAAAAATGGTAGCTTCATAGCGGGAAATTGTAGGAGGAATGATTAGACACTTACATGAAAGGTTGAAGTTAAGGGAACGACATGAATTAATCGCTTACCTGAAACAGAAAAGAGGCGTGTATTATTAGAAACACGTAACGATTCGTTTAATAACACTTGAATTATTATTATTATTATTATTAACACATTTATAAAATTCTTTTTTCTCTTTATACCATCTTTGTTAATTTAGTGACTCCATTGAGGCAATAATTTAATAATAAACTATATAATTTAATTAAAATATTAATTTAACAATATTATTGTATATCATATATTTTACTAACTTATTACTAACTACTTAAGATATCAGGAACAGAATAGTAGAAGGTAACAAACGAGAAATAAAAAAATCAATCGACAATTTCGTGAAATTTGTCATAAGAATCTTCGTCTCCGTTTCTCTCTTCCTATAAAATATTAATTATTTCAAACTAAGCAACTTCTGTCCGCCATGAAAAACGACCGCGTCGCTATTCGTCCTCTTTCCTATTTTTCCCATCCTCTCTCTATCATTTCCATTCTTTCTATCTTTTTTCGCTCGTTTCCGCGCCCGTGACGGTCCCTGCAGTTTCCGGCAGCAGTGGATGCTTCCTTTAGCGGAAACGGGGCGCCAGTAGAGGGTAATTAAGGACGGTTACCTCGAGAAGGCAGGGTTAACGAGCCTCTGGCGAGCTTCGACGAATTCTGTGGGCCAAGGTAAACTCTGTGACCGGTTAATTTTCGAGAAGAGACGAGGGAACGTGTAAGAGAACTCTGTTACAGAGTTCTAGGAGCAAGTTTTCGATGCTGAGTTGATCGAACGGGTTTCGATCTTGGAGAATAAGGTAGTTAGGAACTTGAGATATCAACCGGTACTGTCGTTGTGGAAAAGTTGCCTTTGAGATTCAGTGTGGAAATTGACGTATCAAGAGGCACGGAGTGTTGTGTGAGTAGTGGATGAAAATTTGTATATCGTGAAAATCGATATTGTAAATGAAGATTTTAAATTAAGTCACTGTCATAGACTAGACTAAAAAGAAAACACCCTACTGACGTCGCTAAAGAAATAAAATAGTCAAACTCGACGATGGTACCCCGCTGGGCTTAGGTTCATCCACATGTTATTTAGCAATTAAGTTAGAAAAATTTAACAAATGTCCAGCTGGACAAATTGTAAAGTACAAATTAAATAATAAAAAAAAAACTAAATTCAGTCGTTGTATTGAATAAAATTTAGAGTACACTTTTATTTAACTTACGAAGGGTTAACACGTTAGTTATTTCAATTTTCATTTATTTTCAATCTACTTAGGTTTCTGAATTCTATTTGAACGCTCTAATTTTATGAAAGGAATAAGTATTGTAAATATATTTACAATTATTATAACTTTCTTTCGCGCCGGAGACATCTTTCTTTTATTTTTCATTCGCTCTTTTAAAATTATTTCATCATAGTCCGTCCTATTATCGTTACATCTGTAAAATCCATCTTGACAAAGCTAAATTTAAATCCAAACAAATGAAATCTAAGTACACGAAGAAACCTACGTCCAAATATTCTACAAATATAAAAGAAGACAAAGATATACAATTGAAGTAAAAGTAAATGCTATTATTATAACAGCTACAGTATATACTTCGCTGGCTCCACAGTTTTAACAAGAAACCAACCACCGAATCGAAACAATACCCCGGAGCATGTACCTGTTTCAGAAAGATAGAACGGTTTGTCTTTCCTTCTTGCGAAGTATCGTGATTTTCCACAAAAGTGCTGCAACGGTACGCTGCGAGCCTCACGACAGCGAAAGGTCATTTCTGCAACGATACTTTCTGCAAGCTAGCATCACCCACTTCTAGTCGTTCTTGCAAGGAATTGGACATTGACAATCGAAAGGATCCTTTACTTTGAAAGACGTCAGGGAGTTGCCTCTGCGATTTGAATAGACGAGCTTGTACGAAATAGTTGTATAGAATATAGAATGCTCTGTATATATAGGTTTCGGTTTGTATTATATTAATGGCGCTTTTAGATTGTATTTTACGGAACGTTTCTGCATAAAATACATTTTTAGAAGAAAAAAGAAAGAAGAGTTTCCACTATTATATCGAATTTTTGAGTATTATTTTCTTGGTATTGATAGCGCAGTTTTTCGTAATTCGAGGCAAGATACAGTACCGTGTAAGAAACTTTGCACGTTATCTTCATAGTGTTCTCTAGCTCATAATTTCGTTAAGAATACAACAAGAAATAAAGTTCTGATATAAAGTATTGTGGAGGATTTTTAATATCATTTAAAAGAAATATTACTCATTCGAGATAATTATTAAAAAAAAGAACAGCACAATTACAAGAAATCACTCGATTAAAAATAAATTCAGTAGCCTGAAAGGAACTCTCTCTTCTCTAAAAAAAAAAAGAGAATGTACTATCTTCAACGAATCGATACTTCTCCACGTAATCTTTAATTATTCAATTATCAAATATCGGATATCGAATTATTAGATATCGGACTATCTGACGAAGTAGAAGTGCTTCGTAAGCGCTCAAACGGCAACGTTGAAAATAATACGAGTATTTATGATTCTTCGAGTTTCAATCGCGTTTAATACGCCGTGCTTTGTTCCGAGCATTGTTCGGGGTATCTATGATAAAAACACAATTGAAACTCGAAGAATAGCAAATATATGATATAAAATATGAGTAATTCTTATGTCCATTCTGAAAAACAAACAATTTTCATTTCCGTTTAATGGGTAGTCCTAAGCCTTTGGTACAGTGCTGGTACGACAGATCGAATTGAACTTTGACCAAGCAGAGCGTCCCTTAATTTCCTGTCCGACTTCTTAATTGCATGCTCGCTGCCGAAACGTGCACTTACAGAACGAGGCCTAACATTTCCACTTCGAAGTTACCGGGGGCGGAACGTATTTCGATTCGAGAGGAAATTCTATACGTCGAGCTTCGAGATCAAAGGATCGTGCGCATCTGTTCGCCGACGAAAAACTACCCTCGCCACACTCAATTTCTGGATGCCAAACGACGAAATGGAGAGATAGGATCTCTGGAATCGCGATGTTTCATGCCCACTTGCGTGGCCATTTAATTAGAAGCCGCGTTCGAGTGAATCGTAATGTCTCGGTGAATGATGATAGGGATGGGTGTAATTGTTGTTGCATGAAAGACAGGGATAATTTAGGGGAAATTACGATCGTAATGATAAAGGCCGAGTGACGTGTGCGCTTGTTCGGACCCCGTCAATGTTGCACTCTGAATATTTCGAAAAAGATTTGGAAAGTTATGAATTTAATTACGAATTTTGTTGCGAAATCTTTTGCCAAATTAGGAGAAAGTCGAGGCTGTTGAAAGGAATTTGTAGATAATATCATTGTTCATTTGCCTATATATTACAAAGGATTCCGCTTCCACGCTTTGTTCTGATCGTAATTTCTACTTTATACTTGCAATTAATGTATCGTATATCACAGATCCGCTTCCTGTTAACGATTTCCTGTTAGTGATTTTGTAATTGTTACGACAAACATAGACTAATTGTTAAAATTCTGTAGGAACATTTAAAATGGTTAAGAGCGAGCAATTATACAAATTTTGGGTTACATCAATTTTATTAGAATTTTGATTGTACAAGTTGGATTTTATATGTTTCTTTCCAAGGAGAGACTTCTGTTGTTATATTTAACGAACTTACACGAAAGTCTGTGGTATTTGAACGAAACTTGTAATTTTAGTAACGAAGATGGAATGTTTTTTAAATTGAATGTGCTTTGTTCGAGTTTTGTAGAAGTTAGAGTTTGAACGTTTACCTTCATGAAAGATTCTAAAGTTAAGAATTTAATCACAATATTTTTGTAGAGTTTAAGCAAAGGTAAATTGGATACCGTTAGAAAGTTGGCATAATCCAAGTAAGCTTGTAATTGGAGTAATAAAGATTGAGTAATTGTTGGATCGAATGTTACAGACTTATAGAAATGAAGGGGGACTAATTACCAGATTAATTATTAGAATTAATTATTAAAATTTCATCGAAATCCAGTGCTGAACGTTCTTTTTGTGAAAAATTGGAAAAATTAAAAATTTAACAATGACGTTTCTATGAATCAGCAAGAAGAACTTTTGTAAAAGTTGCATTCCTTTGTAAAAGGCTATAAAAATGGTTTAGTTACATTTTTTCATAAATGTTTAGAAGGAAATAGAATACTTGGTAAATGTAAGAGTATCAATTAAACGACCGGATAAAGCTTTATCTTAAATATATGTTGTTCTAGGTTCATTTAATTTAGCTCGTTATAATGTTTTATACGCGATATTATGTGTCTGTTTCCTGTAGATAGTGACGCATATGCGTTTACGTTGCATCTGCGCTAGGATTAAGTGAGTGACGCTATTGACAAGGAAAATATGATCGCATTTAAAATACAAGATAACACAGATAACTTTATTTTCTGTATTATATAATTATCAATTATTTTCATATTTATTATTCTTCGCTAGAGCCACTTATCGTTTATGTATCTGTGTCACGTATATGGCTGTATGCGGATAACAAAAATTTTCAATCAACCGCTGAAATATAGTGTGAAAAAATAAAAGATATAAAGCGAATGAAGTGCACAGAATTGGGATTATTTTTTGAACTGCTATAAATAAAGCAAGATTTAATCTGATCTATATCTTGCATGAATTCATTTTCCCAATTATTCTTGACAAGTTTCAATTTTAAGAGGGGAAGACCATTCTTTAATTTCTAATTACTTTTATATATTTTTAAGCTGTTACATGCATATCGTATCGTGTTTTTACATTACACGTACATTTGTCCCATATCATACAGTGAAAATAAATTTTATTTATCAAGTAAAATCGAATCTCATAATAAATAAGTATGTAATCAACATGAAGATAAATGACCCACAAAATTCCAGGACGTCATCCGACTTAAAAATTCCTTCTATACAACTTCCTTTCTCGAAACAACTTCGAACAAGTACGCTAGAAACTTGAAAATGAATTCCAAAGAGGACCAAACAGTCGACAATTTGTTGCAGATCAAAGTCTCGCGACAGCACCTGGTCCCAGCGAGGTTTTAATTAAAAAATTACCTTCGCCTTCGTGCTTTATCGGTGGAAAAAGACAGAACAGAAGAAGGCGAGGGGCGACGTCGGCGCCTCGCGTCCCGACGGAGGTACACGTTGGGTAGGAGATCGACGTAAACGACGGCCAAGGGCACTTTCATTTAAAACGAACTGTATCCGCACAGAGAAAAAGAGAGAGAGAAGAGAGGAGAGGAGAGGAGAGGGGGGGGGGAGAAGAGAGAGACAAGCCAGTATGGGACGCGCGCGGCCGCTAATCCAATTTGTGACGAGCCGTTCCTTTAATCCTTTGGCACACACAGCTTCCGGCGTAACCAAGTTTTTCAATTAAATTTCCTAGGCTCCGCAAATCCCCGCTCAACACCGTTTCACCCTCGATTTTCCCTCATTTTCGCTTTTTTCTATTCGGTTCTCCTACGTCGACGTTTCCTATTTGCCCAAAGACATGTGTGCGACGGTCCATTATCCAGTAAAACATAAATATACATAGAATGAGCGCACTTATACTTACGCAACTTATACTGCCAGAAGTTTTAGAATATCTCTATATACTCATTATATTTGTTGGAAAATTATAACAAATTTTATTTTATTAATTATTTTATACCGAAGGTATTGTTCGATAAAATATGTGCACATATACAATCAATGTACTTGTACATAGACTCATGGTAGCACTTAAACACTTGTAGTTTATGAACGTATTACGAAACATTTGAAAATTTCACTAGCACTGTTATATCAGCACGATTATGTTGCCAAAATTTGAAACAAATTTGAAAATACATGTATAGACATTACAAAACGTAATAGTTACAGGTATATGTGTATTTGGCAGAAATTACAAAATTATTTGGGTTATCCGTTGTTAGTGATGGGCATTCGAATCTTAGTATCGAAACGATTCGATGCTTTTCAAGACTGTCGAGATTCGAAGCTCCTGAAAGTCCTGGACATTTTGGAAATGTCTTGAACGTCTTGGAAGTCTAAGTACGAAGTAGCGAAGGTATTGGTGATTTTGATAAGTTTTGAAAGCTTGGCACGTAAGCCGGTATTTTACAAGTTGTTTTCCAAACAACAGTATCATTCATCTAATACCAATTTACGCTAACGACTCGATTAATAAAAATATTAATTATCTTTTGGTTTGTCTTTTGCTGTAGGTTATAGACACCTTCGTCCAACGTGTCGTGTGTGTTCGCCTGTTGTATTGTGAATGTACACGTGCGGTCGATTGATCGACCGACTATCGAGACAGAGAGAGAGAGAGAGAGAGAGACAGAGAGAGAGAGAAAGCAACGTAGCTCGGGACAAGACACAATTAAGTCTGGTTTACATGCACGCGTGCTTGGCGCCGGAACCGTTCCGGGAACTGACCCGTAATTACCGACTACGAACAGTCTTCCCCTGCTAACTGGAACAAGATAGCATTATAGGAGGCCGCTGCTACAATGTTAGTAACTGGCGCCACTGTACAAACTGCCTCTTAGACTCAGCTAGACTAACTCTCTAACTCTGTGTTAGGATATGTATGCTGTTGGTAACAGGGGGTAGTTTTCGGTGGAGAAGTCAGGGAGAGGACTATGAGCAGTTACCACGATATCTGGTTGCCCGAGCATTGCACCGTCTGCATGCTGAAATACGAGAAGTGTGTGTCTCACTTTCAGGGAACTGAATGGTCACATTTTGTTTGCCGAATGGCCGAAGAGGATTTTGGGTAAGAAGTTAACCCTCAGTTTGAGATGTTTTTGGACGAGGATGTGGAATTGTTCGAAGTTTGGATTCAACGTATGAATCAGATTTGGTAATATTATTTATTTGTTATTATTATTTATTATTATTTTAGAAGTGATTTCTTTCTTATTAACTATTAAGAACGATAGCGCCTTTTGTTCGATTTTTGTAAAAAGAAAAAGGCATAACATTTCATAAATATATGGAACATCGTCTGTGGAACGGATATCCAAGATTTCTACTATTTTGGTAGAATCGTAGGTAGTCTTTTTCTAAAATTGAGTATACAGTCACTGATGTGTATGATCATGATTGCACAGAAAGCGTAAAATTGTTGATACATTTGACGAATTATTAGACTGTTAAATGATAAATGTCGTTCTGACATTCGAAGAAGTATAAATTGTTCTAGGATGTTCAAGAAATAAGTAGTTACTTGTAATACGCAATTGTAATAGGACAAGTTCTAGTCTATATAAAAATTATCTGAATAGATATATATTTTTGCAAAAATTGTACAATCTTGTCGATTTTACCTTTGCTCTTCTTAAAAATTGGAACTTTTATAAAGAGACTAGTTGCAATATTTTACGTGCAAAGCTTTAAAGGAACACAAAAAAGGTTTCCCAATTGTCTGTAACTAATAAATCGGTGTATAACGCTTGATATAATACGAAATTCTTTAGAGCTTTAAGCGATCTTTTCGGCGAACTATAGATGCATAATTTCTCTGACCAAAAGTATGGCTCGCGTCCAACTAGGGATGATGTTGAAGTTCACGTTAGGCAAGTTGAACGCATCAAACGGAATCCTTGAGGAGCAACTACGGAAAGCCCAAAGGACACGAAGTCGTGTTAACTGCTCGACTACGTCTCTAAGTAGATACTCCCTGTGGCCCGTAAGACAGTCGAGTCCGACCACCAATTTTCCAATCCCCTTTCGCGAACCACCCGTTATTCATTTTACGCCGCAACTTCGCTTAACTTTGTTCATTATATTCGACGTGGCTTGCGTTCAGCGTCCAGCTCGTATCATTTAATCAAACTTTTAATTCCCGATCTCCCGTTGTTCCCTGGCAACTTGGCCCGCCGCGAGCGATTCACGGCCAATTGCTTCGAATTCTCTACTACGCGCCAAAAACGTTTTATACATCGTAACTCGCGCAACTGAAACAAGCTGTGGCTTTGAAGAGATTAAAAATGGAGGAAAATTTTGTAAAATGAAATGAGATAATCAAGCAATATTTATAAAAGATCCTTAATTTACAGCATTAAATAAGATGAAATGAGATCGTATCGAATAATATTCCTAGAAGAATTTTGATACAGAGAACGATATAAAATAGTATAAGATATTTATATAATAGAATAAATAAAATTTTAGTTACTGCAGTTATTTAATTTTATCATTCTGCAATGTCTAGAATGCTCGATTGCGACCTTTTTTTAATGGAACTTTGAAATTTTTGTTTTCTCCTCTTCGCAAGAATTTATGAACTTTTATTCCGCGTATTTAATTCCTCTAATTATTCTTGAAAAGTTTTGTAAGAAAAATGAGATATTTGTCTCTTTGGTAGACTACCGATAAAGAAAGGTTGAAAAAGATTTACATAAATCAGTCTTAGCAAATTTTTTGAAAGCTAGATATTGAATAAATAAATTAATAGTCTTGGAGATATAAAACATGTCTATTTGTTTGGTATGTCTCTTTTGATTGGAATGGTAAAGAAAAGGTAATTGTGTTCCCAGATAAACTCTTGACAATAAAGTAGAAGTAGCTGCTGGATAAGAAAAGTGACTCAAGGTTAATAGAAAAGCTTGTCGGGAGCAGGAGAACTTTAAAGAAAACTTGTCTGAACTAGCTGAAGAATATCTACTTGTGTCGCAGCCTGTGAAGAACACTGGTTTCGCCTTAATACTTCGACGATGGTAAATTCCAAGAAGTGTGTGGCTTGTTACTTAAAAGTATGTAATAATCTATAGCAACTCCACTTTCTTCTACTTTCTCAACATCGAGAACCTAAGTAAACTTAAATTCTTATTAGGATAATATATATTTGACTGAATTCTTTCCTTCGAGTTAACTTTAACTCTGTTCTCTCATAATATATGCAAATCTATCGATGTTGAATTCGTTTGAAAATAATTATGAATGTTAAAGATTTAATCACGAGGTTCTATCAAAATTTTTAATGAAATTCTGAGAATACACTAAAGATAGATTAATTGTTAGAATTCTGTAGACGTTGAATGTTTAATATTTTCTTCAAGACAAAACCTGCGAAAGTTAATGATCTTCCAAATAAATAATAAATATCAGCTATCCGAAATTCGAAAGAATCTCGCGATAATTTTAATCCGCATTGTGCCTCGATTCCCAAACCAAAGAAACCTTCACGAGAAACCATTTTATCAAGTCCGAAACTCGTCGTGCGTCAAACATTTCTAATTACATGGCTAATTGGTAATGCGATCTTCCGCGAAAAATTTCTCCGATGTCAGCACAAAGTGGATATAGTCGAAGAGAAATCAGCATCGCATGATCTGGCAAGAGTTGTCCCTGTACCGGAAGAAAGGGTGAAAAGGAAAGCCTTTCCGTGGCTTTCATGAAACAGGAACCAGTTCTAGAAGGGGGTACGAGAACGCGTGTAACGCGGCCTGTGGCGCTAGGTCCTGAGGAGACACTAGAAAAAAGTACAAGTGGAAACGTAATATAGCCGCTTTGTGTCTGCTCCACTCAGACCACCGGCCAGAATCCACCCCTAATACTTCTTTCTCTCTCACTGTTTTTCTCACTTCCTCCTATACACCTCGATATCTCTAGATTTCCTCTCTCTAGTCTACCCTGTACGCAAAAGCTTCTCGACCAGCAAACTATCCTCATTCTCTCTCACTCACTCACTCACTCACTCTCTCTCTCTCTCTCTCCTGTTTATTCTCTTTGGTCTTGTACTCTGTCTTTTGGCTCTAACAACAATGATACTATAGAAAACCACGAGGGATAATACGCGAGACCCTAGACAAAATCGATTTCACCCCTGGTCATGTTCATGGGCAGGCCTTTCTTCACAATCTAACCTCTTCTTTCCTTTTTCTTTCTCTCTCGACGCATCACCTTTGATTCAGCGAAATTCGAGACGTCTTACCACTCCACACTCCGCTATTGTTTCACATGGGAAGAGCGGCTGATGGGAGCGGGGAATTTATCGAGAAATTCGAAACGACGCTCCTCCACGATCACCCTTTTCCACTCTTTTTCTTTCTTCTATCGCCACGCTTCGTTCTTTTCTTCTCGTCCTATTTCTATTCGATTCCTTTCCCTTCTCCACGCTCTTCTGTCATTCGTCCTTCTCTACTCGTCATTGTCTTTTTCGTGTGTTATTGAGATGGAAGAAGTAGGTCGACCCTACAAGGATACCAAGATCGAATTTCAACCGATGCATTCGAGACGAAAATCCCCTTTTCTCGTCTCGATGCTCCTCTGTTTTATCGCATCTGGCCAGGGTAGATCGGAGGTCTAGTAGCGCGGTTTGACCTGTCGTCGTGGTCGTCGTATGGATCGGTTTAAATCAAACGAGAAAAAGCTTGGAGAATGCATTCGCGTAAACGGAGATTCCGTACGTTGCACACGGTGTGTTTCCCTCTTCGGAGTTGAATTTCCTGGTTCTTTTTCCGGTGAAGCGCGCGACATGTGTCGCGGGGATTGTTCACGTGATCGGAAGTCGATTTGGTTCGTGACGTCGTGATCGCGATTGCCTCGGATTTTATGCAAACACCTCCCGGGAAATATCCTGTCGATCTCTTCTCTCCATGACGTTCAGTCAACTCGAATTTATTTTATCTGCCGGTGATTCTTCTCTGTTAGAGTGCAGAGAGATTTGAGTTAGCTTTGGATTAGGTTTTATCGCTATTGAGTATCGAGTATGAGACATTGATATTTTTTAATCGGATATATTTCACCGATTATATCGATCGTTGTGTCATAATTATAATTAATACATTTAATGATCTCCTATTTTCTTATGGACGACGCGAGCATCGGTAGATTTGTGTAGTATAGAAAATTCGATTTTCATCACCAGGGACCCTTGTCGATTTTGTATGTCGATTGAAAGTGTTAAATATTATCCATGCAGATTTGTAATTAGAATTTCATGAATGCAATGGGAAAATGAAATTTCAAAATTTGTGTCATCCATTAAGAATTGTGGAAAGTACTATAATTTAGACTTTCTATGTGTTTTCGTATATTATAAGCTTTGTAAGTACGAAATTATACAGGATGGATAAAATTGAAAATTCATTTTTGTAAATCTTCGAATAGTTATGCTTTCATATCGTAATGGAAGGATCTCTACATTATGTTTGATTTCATGCTACATTTTAAGATATTTGCACAGTTTTATTTTAATATTTTTATACGCACAAACGAAGCTTACACGTTTGTTAGAGTTAATGAAAATTACCACCGGTTTTGCACGAAGATAATAGGGTTACTCAATTTTTCGTAACAAAAATTCCTTCGTCGTACGATTAAAAGCTATAATTCCTACCACAAATAAAAATCCGAATACAATTAAGAATTAAGAATTATAGCTCGAAGATAAATAAAATTCAGTATTTAAATTTCTAAATTCCCAATTCATTAATTGAATCTTCTCGTTTAGCTTGCAATCACAAAAAAAAAAATGTTCTTTCACAGATCTCAAAGCCACTCACGAATCTTCTACGATCTAAAAATCAATTTCCTCTTCAAAACACGTCAAACAAACGAGCACAAAACTGACAAGCTCACAAATTCCCCCATCAATTTCGAAAATAGCCGATCGAAAAATAACGAAAATCGACTTCTAAGCGATCGCTGTCGCGTCAACCGAGAGAAAACAAGCAAACTTTTTCACCGGGTATCCGAGCAACAGGATCTTCATCCCCCGGTAGAATACGCGTCATACATCAGTTTTTCCTGCTCTTTTATCTTTCCACGACTTGTGACAGCACACACGAAGCCTCTATGTCTCCTTCCCTCTCTTTCTATCGAAACTATTTTTACGATCGTCCAGACTATCGAGGGAGAGACACGACGACGAAAAGCGTGAACAAGGCTTCAACGTGGATGCTTTGCACGGATTCTCGCCCTATCCGATGGTGTACGCTTCGTGTCTCAGGTCATTACTTCGCTTGGAATTCACTCTCGCATATGGGGTGTGTCTGTTTTAACTCGATACGTACAAACGTTATCGATTATGTGGTGCTTGTTAGTTAAAGCTTTCCATTTTACATTTTCCCGTCTTTCAATATATATATATCGAAGCTGATATACCGAAGGAAAATAAAATTTGAATAAGCTTTTACTGATATCGAGCATGGAATGTGAGGTGTAAATGTATTCGGTTAAAATAGACAGCCTCTATACACGCGGCTATGCGTAGGGTGCTACGTGCACGCGTGTGCATGCGTCACGGGACAACGAGCGGCTTTTACAGGCATGAATCGAGGAAGCTCACAATGGACTGGCGAGAATATAGCGTTTGCGTAAGAGCGGCTGTTATACGCGTCGGAAATAGACGTATTATGGGATATGTTCGAGTGTGAATTGGAAATGCGAGAGTTTCGAGAGTCACTCGATGAGCCACGCATCAGCGCACGATAGAAGCGTGAAGACGATGAGCTGGCTGGTTCCTTGAATCGCGGGGAATTCTTCATTCTTTTTCTTTTTTATTGATCTTGAAAGACTTTTCTTGAATATCTTAGAATATGCATCCGTATCTGGTATAAATCCTCTCAAATGGTCATTGTTTTAGTATTCGTACACAATACATGCTCTGTTCTCTACGTAAAATCTACATAGATTTGTAGATTCTAAACAGAGTAAAAGGTTCGAAGCTACCTAAAAACGTCCTAAGATCTTTCTTGTTTTAAATATTTAATTTTTATCTTTCAAATAATAATCGAACCTCGTTATTCGTAAATAAATGTTAAGGGAGAATAGAGTATAATGATTTATTAATTGAATGTCTTTACTACCGATGGGGTACGGTAGCTGGTATTTAACTTGTAGTATTAATGGCACTCTTGGTAATACTACGGTTGAATTTATCGCTTCATTGGTATAGATAGATCTCGTGCAAGTTTAAACACACTTCCTAAAGTACATTATGGCGTCGATTGGGAAAATAATTTAAAAATAGGAATTTCGAGTAATGCTGAATATTTAACTAAAATTTTGGGTAAAATAAAACGACCTCGACGTAACTTTAAATAATCGAAATAATTGATGTTAAAGAAAAGAATGATAAACGATCGGAAATAAATAAAATTATATTATACGACATAACGTGTTCGAAAAAAAAACGATACAAAAACAAAACTCTCTTCTCTTCCACTTTCCCATATACGAATTTCTTATAGAAGTAGAACACAAACTTGGAGAAAAAAAATTTCTCAGCTCATCCTTAAAAACTGAAATACGTTTCGCGAACCAGCTTTCTCCAGCTTTATCACGTAAGAAAGATATTTTCAAGCATAAAATTGCACTGTCAAGCAGGCCAAGCGTGTCGACCAAGTAAATTATGCAGTTTCATGAACATAGAACAGTATCCTCGAGAGCGCTATACATAGAAAAAGAAAATCCATCTCCCGTCTAAGCAGATATCCCTTCCAACTAACTAAAAAATTCCCTGTATTATCAATGTCCAAATCCAATAAATTGTAGCAGCGATTTTCCAGTATCATCAACTTCAATCACAAAACAACCCTGTCCCAAGTACATTTGCATCGTTAACGCGATTACTGTGCCGGACCACGAGTCCTCGTATTCAGCTTTGGCTTCTATCGACCGAAGATCACGAGAATTCTGCGATCGGCGAGTCAAAGGAAAGAGGCTAATGGAAGAAGGCCCAGACTCTGGTCAAAGGATTCAGAAGCTCGCTCACATGTAGAATGCGTGAAGCCGGAACGACAAAAAGACGAAAGAAGGATGGAAGCAACCTTTTACTTCAAGCAAGTTTCTCCTTTTTGACGTCACACAGGACACACCAGACGATCAGCCCTGCGTTCCTTTACGACCCAGGGGAGCATCGCGTAGTCTTAAACCACTCCCGCGGGAAACAAGGAAGAGAAGAGGAAGGAAAGGAGAGAGGAAGGGAAGGAAGGAAGGAAGGAAACGGCCAGGCAACCAACCAAAAGGACACGAAGGGACATGATATCGCTCGCCGGCTTCTTCCAACCAGCCACCAACGGTATTGATCCTATTTGCCACGTGGCTTTAGTATTCGGCGCGCAAACTTTCGCGAAAACGTGTCCCGCATGCCTGCGGCGCCCCATAATTGTAGATTCAAAGGATATAATTCGAAAGAGAGACACGGAGAGAGTATGGCTGGACCGAGGGTGAGCAAGCGAGGACCGAAACCAGAGGAACACATCGCTGGATCCCCGGGGATTTGCCTCGTCGCGAGACAAAGAGAGCGTATCGAAAATGGGGCGGGGGCCGGAAACAGACGAAGCTACAGCGCCCTTGGCCTTCTAACGAAGTGAAAATTGCCTGCAATTCTTTACCCTGGCAGATCTTCCATTTGATTCTGCCATCTTTGACTTTGCTTTATAGCTGTTCGACTTTTCTACGGATTTGTTCGTTTCGTGCAATCTTCGTGTTTAGACGCACAGTGTTAGTATTTGAAGAATATACGAGCAGAGCGTGTTAATTAATTTTATAATCTTTATCCTACTTGTTGGTTGATAGGAAGCAGTTTAGTATAATACTTATGATTACCAATGTTCTTTCATTTTGCCTACGATACATGTGTTACTATTGAACGATAACAATCAAACGATTGTTGTTTAAATAAATGTTCATCCCAGTTAAATATCCTAAATCTTAGTTATTATCCTTTTTTATTAAATTTTATTTGTATTCTTTAGAATTTGTATTTGTATCTACTCGTATTATTAATGTTAAATTCTTTTACCAACTTATCAGGGACTTGGTCGCTTGGCAGTTTCCCATAGACGCGATCGCAGGTGTCTTTTTCCACGAGCAAGCATAGGAATATTCTATGATCAGCCAGATGTTCCATGGCATTGTCCACTTTTCTGGCGAGCGAAAGCTGATTCTTAATTCGCGCGTTGTCAAGGATACGCAGCCGGGGTTCCACCAGGATCTTCTTCCCTCTGTGCTATCATGCCCGAAAAAGTGGGATTATTGGGCCATAATTAACGTTCAAACTCTCTCGTTTCGAACATACTAGGGCTTCGAGCGTGGACTTATCGGCTTATCCTTTGATAATATACGACGGATGAAAGTAGCATCTTCGATTGGATTTGATGTTGCCTTTTTTTTTAAAAAAGAGAACTGGATTTTTTATCCTTTAAACGTGTCCATTTTTGGTGGAAAAAAGCAGATATTCTTTAATCTTCATTTTTTTTTTTTTTTGTACATACCTATACAAAATAATTAACTGGCATAAATAACTAATAAATCTTCAACATTTCATAATATTAAAATGACGAGTGTATTAAAATATGTACTGCTTGACTTATTATATAATTATATAGTATATTTGACTTCCACAAAATTTAATTTATCAGCTATTTTGTAATTTTAAGACACGTTTCTTTTCACTTGACAGATCGTTTTCATTTCCAATTATGTCACGTTAAAATATTTCAGTCGAATCACCAGGTGACAGTAGAATCGGAGAACCTACAGAAAATACACTTTCTATATTTTCCCTCCAATAATCTTCACATAAGAATAGTATATGGTGACTTAAAGGCATATAGAGTGGTTTGAGAAAGCAGAGAAATTCGCATAGTCAATTCACGTTGCGCAACGTGTGAACGAACACGTGTGACCAGGAATGTACCGCGTTGTCGGTGGCGGATAGGGCGAGTAAGCTCTTTTTCGAAGATAGCCGGCGCTCTTTTATGAAACACGCGGTCGGACGCGGAAAAAAAGTGAAAAGATGACGCGATAGGAGCCGGTGGGTTTACGAAACAGGTGAAAAAAGAGGGAATCTGTGAAGCTGACGGGCATTGTTCAGTGAAAAATGGGAGCGCGATGAAGGCTGCTTGCTGGAATATTTTAAGGAGATTATTCTGCTACTTTTTCACGGAAAGGTTAATGAGCGTGAAATGTGCTTGTAGATGACCTTTTCCTTTTTTTTTTTTATTATAATCACCTTTAGTCTAAAATCGGGAGAAATGTGTTTTACGGGATTTTACCAAAGAATTTGTTATGCATGGCTTCTTTGTGAGATGAAAATTTAAAATTAGTTACTGTCGCCATCATCAGAATATAATATATCTGATGAAACTAATGATCATCCGGATTTGTTATCTTAACAAATGTATGTTGGCTTAACAGACAATTTTAAAAAAAGATAAAGTATCTTTTAAAATGTAATTCTGTCGTAGTAATAAATAAATAAATAAATAAATAAATAGGACTTATTTTTATATCATGAAAATTAGAAATTTTTTTACATAAAATAAAGGACATGAAAATGAAGCCAATGGAGAAATATGTTATAGATACGCTATCGCGAGAATGTTCTTAAAAAAGGAACAAGGTTCGTTGCCACACGCTAACAAGTTACTTGCATCATATTACGTATTGTAATTTTCAAAAATTCTAATTCCATATAAATTCTTATCCGAATAAAAATATATGAAATTTTTATTTTTAAAGAAAACCTACTTCGAACAATCTTCAATCACTTTGCTCTAGTTCAAAATAGAACTAAAATAAAGCCAATGTATTTTCTTCGACACTTATACACTACAATAAACTATTATCGCAATTACCACTAGTAGATCACTAAAGCTACATGACATAACGATCCATCCCATACATATAATCCCTAATTGAGCTCATACCTATCATACCTCTATTGTAAGCAATTAAGCCCTATATATACCATCTCCCATCCATTAGCCATACTTTCCAACGAAAATATACGAAGAGTATAAATTTGTTACTCTCACGGGAAAGCAGCTTCAAATTTTAGACTATTGACGATCAATCAAATCTGAAACAAGATTCTTCTGCTATTTGAATTTCTCTCATCCAGTCAAATATTTAAAAGATATCGATCGTCGATACCAATAACTTTGACGGTATTTTAGCAATATCTCAGCTTAATTTATAAATTAATTATAATTCATACATTAATTTTTTCCATCGTTTTGATATCTAATATCGATCTCGTAAACGACTCTCGTATATTCCGTAGCAGCTTGTAGAATAATCAACAACGGGTGTCTTTACAATTTTCTCCCAAATGATTTAAGTGAAGATATCGAATGGAATCACGCGATATAGTGTGCGTGTACCACTTGCAACAGCATACATATTTATGGAAGGCGAGAAATCTCGAGATAGCACCGTTCTCACATCTGTAAATTTCGCTTAACTAAACCTCGGAAAATTCGATTTTGTCGGAGCACTTTAACCAGAACTTACGTAACTTTCGTGCGGCGTAAGTTCGCAAAGTAATGCCGCGGGGTTACGGAGTCCGCTACGCTACTTGCGTACTTTGTTTTCACAAGCGTTGCAGTTTTCCAAATAACATCTCAGCCCGTTAATTTACTGTTGCTCGCCGGATGAGTGAAACCGGGTGGAAAAGCTCTCATTAGTCGGCAACGTGTTGAATTTCTGACATCTTCCTGTATTACTGTTAATGACACCGCGCCGCTCCGTTTTAAATGTGCTTCTTAAATGTTGAATTTGTTAAATTATTTATCAAAAATAAGTAGAAATATAGAAATATAAATTTATTAAAAAATTTATCGAAGCGTTAGAAAGTTACTAATATAAGGAATATTTAATTACGTTAATGTTTAATTGGCAGTTTCTTAATATCATCAGTTGCAGATTTTATTTAATTACGTTCTATGAATATTAAATTTATTAAGTTACTTTTCTACATTTTGCAGAGATACGTATCGGAATTATATCTTTACTTCTATAAAAGTTAACAGATTTTATTTCATAATAAATGTCTCAGAAAAACGGTGAATATTTATATAAATTTCATTATCTTTAATTAGATACACTAGTATTTATATTTTGTTTAAATTAAAAAACTAAATGAAACTTTATCCCATTATCACACGATCCATTTCTTTAAGCTTCAATTTTCGTTTCAGGTAGTAAGAAACAACTAGTCGGCGAAATCTAAAGATGAAAACATCGTTTCCATTGAACATTAACGAAATAAGGAGGGGTCTCCATTTTGTGTTAGGATATTGCAAAAATACAGCGACTGTACGACTGTATTTACAGATCTGAAATCTTAAAACTTAAAGAAATTTATTTCTTCTGTTTTTACAAATTAAAAAGTAAAGTGCAACGTAGTTTGAGAAAAAAAATATATGTATATAACAAGGATAAGGCAAACAAAAAACATTGAAATTTTTCAACTGGCTTTCACAATCGCCGACTGCCACAAGTCTGTCAGACATTAAGCTCATTTCACAGGTGCGCGTTCGACAGTGACGAACAGCCGCATCCAAAACCTGACAGGAAAGTAATTAAAGATCGCGATGAAATTTATGGTACCCACAGCTCGACCGAGTATTCATTCCATAAAGCATCGTGATCGAACCATCTTTCATTGTTTATCAATCAGCATCATTCTTGTGAAACGTCAGAGAACGTCTTCGAACACTGTCTGTCAAACAGCACAGGACGTAGTTGAATTCTTCGAATTTTAGTAAACAGCATAACAGTATAATAAAATGCCAATGATTTGAAATATCTGAAACATCATATGCGATCAGATATTGTTAAACACGACAAAATTCTAAGAAATATCGTAAAATTTCATCAAACATCAAGAAATATTGTTAAACTTCAAACTCTATAAACTAACATCAAACTCAAAACTTCATAAAATGCCGAGACATTTCCAAAAGATGAGACTCTTCGTGCGCGACAAAACGTCTCTGGACGTAAGAAAATACGTAACAAAAAGATTCCAAACAAAACAAAGTGCGTCCAAATGCTACAAAATAATTTAGAGCACTGTGGAACACTCGCAAAAAAAAAAGCCCCGCAAAATATTTCTAACCATCCTTGAACGTCCTAAACTGATCGTAAAATGATCTCAAAACTCGGCAAACGTCATTAAACATCGGCAAACATTAGGAAAAGTTGCCAAACACCTCGACAGAACGTTATCCACCGAGATAACTTAAATCCAGCGTAAAAGTGTCGCGAAGACACCCCCTCGAAATGGAACCTTTCATCCTCGGCCGACTGGCCGAATCATCTCGAATCAGCGCACATGATCCGCAGGAGACACGTTCTATGATTCGACTTGCTAATTCCGGCAGGTGGGCCGTCGAACGAACACGGTGGCAAACATTGACTCTGGCTAGGTGTAAACAGTCCGCGAGGGCACCGTGTCCTCTTTATAAAGGCCCGGAAGAAGCTGATAAAGCGGGCTAAAAGCTGCAACACCAGTAGAGGGAAGCGCCGTCTCATCACGGAGACTTTTCACGGGGAAAATTCTCGTCGTGCTGGCCGAAGCACAAAGGCACCGAGCCTCCTCGTTTTTCTCTCGAAGATCTCTCGAAGATCTTTGTAGGAGGAATAAGTTCGAGAAAGAATCGCGACGGAATTAGATGAGCGAAGGCAACGCGAGAACAAGGGAACCCGTCTCTTGTAATTCTCTCAATTACCAAGAATGTCTGCTTTCGTCTCACTCTCTGCTCTTCACCTATTTACCGTAGAAAGAGAAAGAAGCATGGAACAAGATGAAGGGACGAAAGATGACGTCGACATCGTTCGACGGAGCAAGCAGGCGAGAAGAAAAGACGCGTTCTGGTCAAAGAAAAATTTCATTTCTTTCTGGGCCGAGTGGTGCTCTTCCTGCTTCCACGCTGAGAACAATCCTTAGCTAGTCTCTTCTCCTTCGTAAAACGATAAACGCGATGCAAGAGGAAGAGGGAAACTTCCGAGGGAAAGTTTCAGCACATCTCCGTAAGAAGGCGTTTCTCCTCGTGGTGCTTCAAGGAAATTCCTTTTCACCTTTTTACAGACCGCCACCGGTTACGCTTCCCACCTTCCGGACCCGGCGATACATTAACTCTGTTTGTCTCTGGCCGGATAAGGGAGCAAGATAGGAAGTTCCTTAACGAGAGACGCGCAACAACAGCCATTGAAAAACCGAGAAATCTCAACAGTGGGAAAACTGTTCTTTTTTTTTTTTTAATGGCGAGAGGAGTTGTCTGACAGAAAGGAGAATCGAGTTGAAGCTTCGGCGAAGCTTTAATGCTTCGGTAAGGTGAAGAGTGTTCTTCGTGGTCCGTTGAAGTGGTATGTTGGCTTCCACCGAAGCTTTTCGAAACTATCCTTATCCGAGAGATTTTAGCTTCTCCATGGAAGGATTTGTAACAGGTCTGGATTTAACGATATTGCGATTTAGACTAATTGAGGCACATATTTGGAAAAGTGATCTTTTGGCGATCTAAAATTTGAAATGTTTCGAAAGATGATATTTTGTATTTTATTGAAATATGAAATACCAGAAAAATTAGTGTTCTAATCTTTTGAAACGTTTGTGAATCGAAAGTTTTTGGGAAAATGATATTTCAAATCATGAAAATTGACGTAGTGATAATATGAATTTTTAAATAATTGCTGTTTCAATCGCTTGAGATGTTTGAAAAATTGATATTTTGAAAGTTGATAACTTTGAGTCTCTTTTGATCTAAAAATAGAACAATAGAAAAGGTAAGGGTATTTGATAATAATCAATTTTTAAGAAATTCCTCGAATTTACTAACAGACGGTGAATTCTAAAGGTAAAACCGATGAAACTTAGAATCGAACATATTAATAGAAAATAAAAATTGATTCTACACTTAGGTACTATTCAAATTGTAAAATTAGAATAAGTCAACAGCATTAAAAGCGGACAATAAATCGAAGAACGCTCAGAATAAGCGATTCTAATTTTAATTCAGAGGCATAAGTATGTATATGAAGTATGGAGTACACGCCCTGGCACTCGAAATACATCAATAGCCTGAGCATTTCAAGTACCTTGCGAAGAAGTAAACAGAACGACCCCATCGATGGTATTTCTCAAGCTGCATCGAGCATGCAAATCTGCAATTCTACCGTCAGAAATAGTAACATACAAGTGTCGATTAACCTCGAAATTTCACAGCGATCCAACCATTCTACTTGAACTCACTAATCCCATCGAATGGTTAGATATTTTGACAGCTGTGTGAAAGATCGCAGCGTAGTTCGCAGAACAATAAATTACTTTATTTCAATCGTTAAGAGGTTTCCCTACTCGAGAAACTGTGCTTTCAGTGATAAAACAATTGAAAACTATGTAGTACTCGATACTGGAAAATTGACAACTGATAACTGAATGCAAATAATCGCAGATAATTTACTTGTTACTTTACTTACTTTAAGCCATTAAAACAGTTTCTGAAATTGGAAATTAGTAACTCAACGCATTATAAATTTCGACAAAGAAAATATCTCAATTATCTGTGAAAAATACCGAGATTTGAAAAATAAAAGAATTAAACGTAATATGCGAGTAATGAATTTGCTAACGCAAAAGTTTCTTCAATACAAATTTTACAAAGTAAACCGTCAAAACTTTCTATATAATATCCCAATTTTACCAATATGCAAATCAAATTATTTAGTTTAAAAGACATCAAATTTTAAAAGCTTCGATACGAAAAACACATGAATATCCCACGAGATATACAAATTTCTATCTAAATGCGTTAGAATCGCAAGAGGCTTTAAAAGAGAATAAAGAGAAACAATAAAATCCGGAATAAGAGAAAAGCTACATATTCGGTGGTCGTGCGAGCAGAAGAGCCAGGGAAAAGAGAAAAATTTCAATTTTTCTTCTGGTCGAGAATCTCTCTGATGCGGCCGGTCTCTTACTCGAAGAAACGCCTCTCTTCTTCTTCACCGTGTCAGGGCATGAAAACGACGATTCGTGTGCTAAAAGAGGGAAACGAAGAAAACGACGAAAGAGAGAGCGAGGAGAAGAGAAAGACAGCGGCGAGTGGCAGGCGGTCATGGAATTGCGAGATTTCCTGGTTTGCTCGTGTTACAAACGCTTTGTCCCAGCTTTAAATCCAAGCGGTTAGTGTCATGTTATGGAAATAACACCACCCATTGGCCAATTGTGACTTTTACGTGCATTGCAACCGCGCCTTTTACTTTCCACTTCCTACCTAAAGAGGCTCTCTCTCTGATATCAAACTAGAACACGTCTGACCCATGTTAGCTTTTCCACTTCCACCACCTGCATACAACACCTGGATCCGTTTGATTGTCATTAATGTCACTAATGTCAGCAAATTGTACGTTCTATGGTAATGTTGCCTGAAACAAAGATATATTTCGTTCGGAAATGTTTCTTTATTACAGCGTATAATTTAAGTAACTTCGAGTTTCTCAGGCAAAATTCGCCGGTTTAATGCGCGTGTTTGAACTTTATACAAATTATTCGTAGGAAATCGTAGAGATGTTTCGTTTCAGAGATTTATGAGTGTCATTGATATTTACTTTAGATTACTTCAATGTTTGGAGGAATTTCGTGGTTTTAAGTTTACTTAGTTACATTTTTAGTGGTGTCTTTAGTAACGAGGATTATAGAAAATTATTTATTTTATTTTCATTGAGAATAGCATAGTGATCGGTGTAATTTATTATTTGTGAAATTTATTTGTAAAATTGCGTTTCTTTTATGATCGAACTTCTTTCAACTATGTAAGAACATTTATCGATGCTGATTAATTTATAACTCGTGACTCGTAAGATTTCACTAATGATATATTATTGTGTTCTCTTGTAGGAGAGCCCAGATATAGTAAACTTAAATTTATCTGGCTCAGTTTTAAAGAAAGAGTGCACACCAGTTGTGCTACATTTTCCCTGATCTCCTTTTAATCCATACTTTCACCTCCCATATGCGATTTCAATACAATGATTAGCATACAATTAACCAAGTCATTTTCTTTCAATCTACGTCTAAACGTCTGAAGTATAAATACGGTTATACAGTTAAATATACGTACATATGTGAAGACAATTATCTTAAGATACAGCTATAGTTTTATACCTAGAAACCTAGAAGAACGTCTAAAGGAATTATTTTTCTAAGACTTCAAAGTTTTCCAAGTTTCAAGATGAAATTGGAACATACGTCGACCCTTTTCGCAGAACAGGATGTAACAGAGGGCGGCGCGGCACAAAATTATGAAAGTAGCGTTGTTTTCTACAGGGTGGTGGCTTGCAGTGTGCACGCGTTCTAAAAAGCAGGAACAAGGGTTGTTACGAGCTCGAATGATTTTCTGCATCTTCACGCTGCGTTTTACACGTTGGCTGCATTTCAAACGAAAGGATTAACACTTTGAAAACGTGTCTACGACTTTACACAGCTGGTTTGATGCAAAGATAATCAGAAGGATGAATCTTTCGTGAGCATGTCCGACACTGTGTTCACTGAACTTTCTTTCCTGAAAGCTACTGAAACTTTCTCTTTTGAATGGTACTTTTTGAATCATCTATGCAATCCACCATTTTTATTCTATCTGTTGGTCTTGTTTTAAAAATTATTTATAATTTATATTAGATTTATGTGCATGGAATATAGTTTCTTCTCTTTTTTTTTTCAAATAAAATTTTCGTATCTTTTTAAGACATTTGTTTCAAAATATTTGTAGAATTGGAGTCGATGAAAATAATAATCAACTTTATAAAATAAATGATTCCTAACGATTGGTTTTGTACTAAAAAAAAAAAAAAGGAATTAATTTCTGCAATTTCCAATTTCCACGAGCTAATCTTAGCTGTATCATACTATTTGATCTTTCGTTAACGGCTAAATTAATTATACACTCTTTAAGGTCAATTCATTCTTAAGTACTCCGAGCTTAAGTACCGAGCTTTTAAGTACTCGGTTTCCGATATTATCGTCGAACGAGCTGTTACACGCCTTTTACGTAAGTCGACGACATTTTTATTACGCGAAATATGTAAAACCGTCACGTCTCGGGCGGCCAAACCTCGCTATCCTATAACGTCACTTTCGTCCATTAAAGGAGCGAACCTATCGATTCTCGATAACGTATTCCTATCCAGGTAATTTGTTATTCATATCCACGGTGAGACGAGAAGCTCGAGTAGTCGTAATTTAATACATCGTTCGTGGTAAAAACGAAAAATGAATCCAGTAACTGAAATTTCCCTATGAAATAAGAAAGCAAGTGCAAGCATTCAGGATCCATGGAATCTCAACAAGCAATTTCAGATTTCCTTTATTTCTATTACATCGCAATATTTATGGTTATCCGTGAAAAGTTTGGAATCACCAAACATAAATCCAATGCAACTCGGTATCACTATAGAAAATAAATCTAATAACTGAATCTACTCTATAAGCCGTATGGAATAAAGTATGAGGATCTATTGGATTCTCATAAATAATTCTAAAGTAGTTTTATGTGAATCATATTGCATTATTTTATTGTTATTGGTGAAAAGTTCGTAAGTAATCTTTACTTATTCTATAGGAGCGAAGTATTGCTTAAATTTCTATTGTTCTAGGAAATTCTTTCTTCAAAAGTTTATTGAAGTAAAGCTAATTCCGAATTAATAATAAGACGACTAATTGATATAGCTGAGGAGGGTCTGGAGAATTTTCGTTCATGTTATGTGGAATTGTATGAAAAAGAAGAAAAGAGGTGTAAGAACAACGTGTGACACAGATTGGAAACCAAGGATTTCAAGAATGCGTGCTATAAGCATCGGTATGGTATGTGGATGCATTCCTAATGCAAGAATGGTAGGCGAGCTGGAGTTCAGAAAACGTAAAGTTTCGCAAACGTGCCGTATTTGGAGAAAATTTAGTGGAGAAATTAGTATCTATATGCCAGGTTTTCTTATTAGGAATTGCATTTTTAAATGGAGTAACGCTTATATCGTTTTGCAGTTTTTAATCTTTAAACTCTGCCAAGCATAGTGAAATCAATTCACCTTAATTTGCATATCTAGAAAAAGCAGTTCAATCGATATAGAGAAATCAGCGTATCAACAAATATACAAAATATTATTAAATTAACATACTGTGATTTTGAAGCTTATAAAGTACAGCTAGATCAGCATATTTTTAATCTTTAGATTTAAAAAACATAGTGTTACAAATAACTCTTTGAAACATACGTGTACTCTCGCTATATGTATTATTTTACATATAAAGTATTTTGTATAGTATGCGCATCTTTGATACGTATATCGAATATATATATATATATATATATGTCCATACATAGTGAATACGTATATCTACACAATATAACAGTTTTTCCTTATCTTTATAGAACAGAACCCTCCTTATAATACTTTATTGAATGTATATAGCACGTGAAGTTTTTCTATATCCCAAGGTTTCGATATAACGGAGTACAAAAATATACAAGTAAAATGAGATGTATACCCTTCTGTTATAAATGGTAAAAACCGTTGCCAAGAATAACATTATCTTAATGACATAAGATAAAAGTAGGCGAGTTAAATGAAGAGCAGGAAAACCAGACAAATAATCGCAAATCAATCCTATTTTCTTCGATAAACTTCTCATAGCAATAAAACAACTTATAAAATAACAACGATCGAACGAGGAAAAGCTTTATCCCGAATTTCAGAAACTATCTGTAAAAACAACGATAGCACGCAGTCTCGCGCAAACAAACAAGATTCGATATGATAAAACAAGAAATAATGCCATTCTTCTAATCTAGAACCATCCCACTTGCTGGGGTGAAACTTCCGTCGCGTCATTCCACTTCCTCCAACATACTCAACTGAAAACGTCGACGCAAACAGCGTACTTTTACGGGCGCCATCCGTGTCGTTCCATTTCTCACCAGCATCCAACCCAGTGGCAAGCTTCCTCTTGCTATCGTTGCATCTCGTCCTCTTTCCTTTTCGTGACGAAGGAAGATTCTCAAAAATTCACTTGAAGGCGTGACAAAAGGAGAAAACACGCTTTTACATCGCCGCGAGCTGACGCGTCATGCGTTGCACGGCTATTCATTAATTATTCATCCCGCGTTTCGTAAACGCTGCGGTGCTAGCTGCGGGCCTGGTAATTTCAAAAACGGGAGAAGCCGGCGTTTTTCATGGTTTCCAACGAGCGCCACGTCGACGGAGAAGTCGCGTAAACGACGCGCCGCGCCGCGCCGTGGCCGACGCCGGTGTCGCGACGCGGATTTACGCAACATGAATATTAAAACGCGACGTAGCCAACGCCGTTTCATAGATTCTTTTCTTTCCGTTCCTTCTTCTCTGCCATCGATTCGATTCTTCATTTTTCGTCGTGGTTTCACAGATAGAGAACCGAGCGTATTGAAGCTTTGGTTTGTTAAGGAACGATGGAAGAATTGCAAGAATATTGGCAGATAAGTGATTGCTTGGAGAAGAAATGCAGTTTGATTTTATGGCAAGTGGTCTCGTTTGAATCGACCTTTTATGTCTTCTTCTTTTTTGCTTTTCTTTCTATTGTAGAATCTCAAGTGGGGTTTTTATTTGATTGGAAGTTTGTATTCCGAAGATAACTTAGCAATATTATGACTAATTTGATTGTGGGTCGTGTACGTTGACGTAGATATTTATTGGAAATTTAAATGTGCAAAACGTACAAGATACGTGCAACGTGAAAAAATATAAAATATTGAAAATATACAGTGTTCTTTATTAAATATTCGATATTTTTAATTGTGTTCATAAAAATACCAATTTATTACGCTCTTCGACAATATGTGACTATAGAGAAACAGTTAATAACTATTAAATCGAAATTTCTTGATGAGAAAGACATTGGATATTTTCAAAACATTGGTGATATCATTTTATATTTGAATTTCATATTACTTGAGAATATTCGACAATTTTGCATGATATTGTTTTTTAATTAAACTGTTTATAGATATCTCTTACGTTGCTTATTTACCTATTCCATACGTTTGATAATTCGAGCAATTTACTGTTTGAGAAACGCTTGATGTATCCACTTCGTTTGGATCGTATTTGTATTTCAATAAATTTACATGTCTGCCATTCTGTTGCTCAAATAAACGTACCAATTTACTGTTTCCTGTTTAAACAAGTGTCATGTCGTGAATGTCACGTCGTAAAAGCCATAGATTCTTTTCGTAAAATCGTGAGATATATGTAAATACCGGATCAAAGCTTCGAATGACAGAAATCGCTGTGTATTAATATTAACGGCTTTCGGAAATATTATCGCTCGATAAATCCTGAAAAGCAGCTACTTTATTATTTAACAATCAATAACTACATTCGAATTGATATGCATCGCTAATATTTATTTTGTTTAATACGATTAATTTCTCTCGCGTATTGTTCAATAACAATTTTCGATGTTGTATAAAGGAAGAATGTTTTACCACCAAAAGGTAATTATTGCTTAAATAAATAACACGATTATGGCCGAAAACGCATCAAAATATTGAAAAATTCCTTTATGAGCTTAAACATCAAAGACCGTAAAACGTATTGGTATTTCAAATATCTCATCAAGCACCAAATTCGTAACAAGACTAAAGGAAATGGAAAATCTATGTTGTATGAGTCAAGATGAAATATCAAAATTAAAAATGAAAATTTAAGCTGTTTCCCTGTAAAAGAAATTTATTTGCCGTGTATTTCCTCTTCGCTCTTCAATTATTATTTCTCAAAGATTAGGATTCCAAGTGAAACGAATTAACATTTACTTCTCGCAAAATATGATATTGTACTTGTGCACTTTTTCTCTGACACACGATGTCGATTTTTTAAACAATTTTTAAACAATTCCATTCCATATAATTTAGTAAACCATGGGTCGATGATAATTACCGCGGCAATCAACGTGTTAACAATTTAACGTCGATTAAAATGTAGCGATACATATTAATTCGAATGTAGTTATCGATTATTAAATAACAAAGTGACTGCGTTTCTGAATTTACTGATTGTAAGCGATGATATCTCTCAAAAGCCGTAATTACACGTTGTCGACAAGCCGTAATTTGTGCTATTCAAAATATCGGCCGGATATTTACGTATATTTCACGATTATTTCGAGAATTATTTTACGATTATTTACAGAAAAAAATTTACGATTTTTACGACGTAATATTTCCACTCATTAAAATTCCCTCACGAAACATTCAAACTCATCGCGAAACATCTCCTCTGTTCTT
Source organism: Bombus haemorrhoidalis (assembly GCA_014825975.1). Lineage (NCBI taxonomy): Eukaryota > Metazoa > Arthropoda > Insecta > Hymenoptera > Apidae > Bombus > Bombus haemorrhoidalis. Next base: position 5,131,909 of record CM026170.1, read on the forward strand.
TGTCGATTATTTCGTTTGTCCCGGCATAATCAGAACAGCCGCTGTGTTGTGCATAATAACGCGGCATCGTAACGCGTCGAAGGGTGCGCGAAGTACACGAAGGCACAAAGGCGAAACGCGCAAAGCGACGGGCAAAACAACGCGGAATTATCCGACAGTGTTTTTCCAAGCGCCGAAGTCTTACAAGGGATGAACTCAAGGGACGAGTCCGACACGGTGAACACTCGGGGGGTGGAAAAAGGGACGGGCACGCGAGAGAAGCCTGACAAATTAATTGAGAAAGCGAGACGACTCGAGAGACGCCGTCACGGAAACAACCCTTCAATCTAAATTCAATTATTTGCGTCCCTGCTGTCCGCGTATCGTCGCTCGAAAATCCTATGCGATATGTCCAGGAGAGGGAACGATACTCGCGGTTGAAACACCGTTGCAAGCCGAATGCGATTCACGTATTCAAGGATTTGGAATCTAGGTAAATATGTATGGCTATAGTGATAGAATTTTTATACTAAACACTTCTGTTTCACAGTTATTATACAACGAATGATTAACACTTTCACCGTTGATTAAAATGGTGGTATGTTACAATAACTTTGTGGCAAAATTTTTTAAAAAATTGTTTCGCATGGATTTTGGATGTATGTATTAGGTCGTCCGAAAAGTTTCTTTCGTTTTATAAGGAAATAATGGATACATTTTCCATTTTATATTATTTTATCGAATTACATATGATTCATTTTGTTCTATCAAGATAAAGATTACAACGTTCGATATATTGAGTTTCATGTTTGCATAAGGATGCGTTGTTGTAAAAGACGTGTCTGTGAAAGAAAGACACTTTTCGGACAACCTAATAATTATGTATTTATCTGTTCGATAACATGTATGCCTCGTGTTATATAAAAATAAAATGATTCGAGTATCGTTGTAATACTTATACACATTAATACTTATACACTTAACAATTATAATAATTTTCTATGAAGCGTAAAGGATTAAAGATAGTACGCGGTGATTCATATAGATCAGGTTATCAAAAGAGTAACGTAAATTCCTGTATTTTAAGATTATTTATGCTCCGTGACAGTTCAAGCTCGTTGATATCATGTTCAATTTTTAAAGAAGATAGAAACGACGAAAGAACTGATGGTGGAAGGGAGTGTGGATTATGTATTCTTCAAATTAAAATTATATCACGTAGGAATAAATTTTATGGCTGAATATTATGTATACGATTTTTAAATTACGTAGTTTTGATATTTTTTTTAATAATGATTTATTTCTTAATATTCAGACGAATGAATTTCGTCAACTACCGTGTGATTTAATTTCTCTACTTTTTAATAAATTTTATTTCACCACACGATCCATTTCAAAAGATCAAACTTAATAGAATAAAAATAATATAGTTAAAAAAATGAAACAAACTCGACATCTATTCAAGCAGAAGCAAGCTGAAAAATCTGTATAGTAACATAAAATTATCGACACACCGTTACCTTTGAATTTTTATTTATTTCGAGCTTGCATCAATGGAAGGGCGAAATATGTGAAAATGTGTGCGGAACAATAGAATGGATCGGTCCATAGATATGGAGTCTGTACAAGGCTCCCTTTGACCCTGGTAGTTTGGAAAATCTAAAAGGCCGAATGAAATTATCGATGTTTCAACCTGTTGCGATTCACGGATCGTCGCGTTTGTTTTTTCATGATCAATAAAACATCTTTCACTGTTTCCAATTTCACGAATTGCAACTGCGTTTTTATTCAAACCTTCCATCTACAAAAGAATTCCTCAACATTTTTCCAAATGAAAATCCTGAATTCATAATAACAGACAACTACTTTCATTTCAAACATCTTCAAACTTTTTATACTCTCGATACTGTGCCGAATTAAAATGCAACGTTCAGATTTTTAAATTCGCCAAATATCAAATGTCCCCAACGTCTGATATTCTCGATATTTCTCAAGTCCAAATCTCATCATTCTACATAGTTACTTGCGTTTCAAACATTTTCAAACTTTCTAACAATCGATATTTCTATATAAAATCTCCAGATAATCCAAAAGAGAAAGTGGCATAAATATTGTTCCATCGATAAATTCAAGAAACGTATAGAGCATAGGGAAAGTTCAAGTCCAGTCGTTTCTATCCAATCTTTCGCCGGTAGAATGGAAAAATTTGCGTCGACACAAGCGCAGCTCGTTAGCGTCGCGACGCGGTTCGTCGCCAGCCGTCGCCGTTTCCAACACGTGTTCCATGTTCTCTGGCCTAGCGATGACATAAATATACATGGATATGGTAAACAGGAACATGTGACGTTCTAATCGTGAAGACGCTCGAGAAACTCCCGACACCGCGGTTCTACATCGCCGCGTGTTTACTGCTTGCATAGCCTCGGTCCTCGTTGAATCGAAAGCGACAAAGAAGTTTTTTAATCAGCAAAGAAACACGTAAGTCGTCTCGTGAGACTGTAATTTACGATCGTCCTAATTCGGGCCATTATTCTCGCGAGATAACGCGGCAACCGCGGTGTGAAGGTTTGTGAGTCCGAGTGTTGGAGTAAGTTTGGATCGTTCGCGGCTACGTCGATTACGGGAATATCCCATTTCACCAACAGCTAGGGTGTGTTGAAAAATTTATCGTAGTCTATTCAAGGTGATGAATCTTTAGCCTTCGAGTCTCGCAATTTACGTTGGTTTAAAAATGTCGAACTATTTAAAAGGAACATGGAATGCTTACATTGCTATTTTAAATTGTGTGGAAATTTATCCATTTATCGAAATGAAATTTTAGTTAACGATCGAGTGAATTTTTATTTTACTAACTCACTTATCTGTACGTGTACATTACTCGTATTAAATAAACTGGTCGTCCTCCGACAAATTTAGGCAAATGGAGTTCTACTGTATAATATTTCGATAGGTCTTTTTAAATTGAAGCTTAAGGTCGCATGAACCTTCTTAGGTTATAAGTGATCATAGTATATCTGGGACGATGGCATACACGTGTGAGTTTTACGCTTCATAATAAAGTCCATAATAAAATATTGGAGATCGTTAGACGAATTTTTTTATGAAATTTAAATAAAATTCTCAGGGTAATATAAATGGTAGAATATTGGTAATATTTTAGAAGTTTGCGACAATTATATAATTTGAAACATCTCTTTCTGTTAAAATTAAAATATCGATAAGAGAAACTGGTTTCTATGTACACCTTTGGTAACAAATTTTGAGATATTAGTCTTTCCAAAATTTGACCAAATCTCTTGACTTTCTACAAGATCATCAATTAAAAAAACAGTCATTTGCTTTAAGAATAGCATATTTTCAAAAATTCATCGTCATTTTTTAAGATGAATCTCTATTTATAATCTCTAGATGCAACCTCTATTTTAAATGGTCGTACATAATAGATTTAGAAGGGAAATTGGAAAAAGATGAAATATATTTCGAACCAATTGGGAAATAGCTTCAGCCGTCGCGAAAATACCAATTACAAAATTTATTTTCCATTTAACGATCGATTTCTAAAATGAACTAAAATGTTCCACTATTGGAATCTCAAATCTCTATTTCTACGATTTTTATTTTTCTTAAATCTGCTTGATTATTTCGAAAATCTTCAAATTTCGTGAGATCAGATATTTATTTTCCTGTACAAAGTAAACCAAATATTTCTCTCCTTCAACATATAAATAATTAAGTTCAGTTCGCAATATACTGTGGGCTGTAGGAAACTTTATACTACCACGAGATTACTGAATACGTAGAGCGTCGATTGCTGAAATTGTTCGCGGTTCAGAGTAGCGCGTATCCGTTGTTTCTTCAGGCTGTTAAAAGATTCATCGCGTTCTACCGGGAATATGAATTTTTAATCTCAGCCGCACTCTCGTGTTGTCCTAGTTCTTGTAGTTCAAATTAAAAAACATGGATGTAGATCCAGCTTTCTACGCAGATCCTAGATTAGATTTTAAATATTTAAATACCTGGGTATTCGAAAAATTATGGAAAAATGATAGAAAAATTTCTATTACTTAAGCAGTTGAAATTATTGTTTCGTTGATAAATTAACACATGAAACTAAATTATACAGAAAAGAAGACGTAAGCAGATTTTATTTGAATTCTCAAATAAGATGATATTTAAATGATTTATTGTCATTATAATTATTATAATTACTTGTTACTTTAAAGTACATTATTATCGCAATTATATTACTATCACTACAATGATTGTGTTATTGAAATAATCATCTCCCAATAGTAATATTACTTTATAATATTTTACCTAGATAATAGGAAAGTAGAAAATTATATGATTTCAATTTAAGGGACAATTGAATAAAGTGAAACTCGAAATTTAAAGCAGAGTCGCCACGAAACCACAAGGATTTAATTTGCTCCGTTCAGCTTTTTACTTTCGCTATTTCACCTTGCATACGGTAAATAGGTTGAAAACAACTACAAAGCAGTTTCCCAACCTCGTGTAACTCTATCTTTCCCTTTGTGAAATTAATTGTTGGAGACTGGCAAATATTGTAACGCGACGACATCAAAAGCAAGACAACAAGTACAGTTTTCATCGCGATTATCTCGAAATTGAACGATTTCGATAGTTAATAATCCTATTAAACCATAATTCAATCTACAATATTTCAATTATGTTCGTGGATAAATCTATCGAGAAAATGTTAGGAATCGTTTCTATGTGTCTGCGGGTGTGTTCAAAATTAAAATGTTCTTACGAAAAAGAATGTATAGAAGTGTGCACGTGTATCGATCGAGTATTCTAATTTCAACGAGCACTAAATTGAGTCGTTATATGGAACAGGTTACACCCTAAAGAGGGTTGAAGACCTCCTGCTAACTTCATAACAGCGAATAGGGTAGAAATTACGTATTTGTAAACTGTGCCTCGCAAAAATTAAATGGCCTCTCAGTAAACTCGATTATATTACAAAATAATTTTGAGATCTAATCGTACGAAATTCGTGTACACTAATGTGCTCAAGCTTTTAATCACCTTTGAAATTTCTTTCTGGAAAGATGAAAGTTTAACATGTTGAATTTTTGACAATATACTTCTTATGCTTTTCTTATTATTACTTTTATATATCCCAGGATTATTCTACACAATTCTTTCTACACAATCTCGCTTAACACATCGACGTACAAATATCTTTCTTACACCGTACACAGAGAAGTTTCCTATTTATACAAGATATAAACTTAATTTTCTCTTTCAATTATATCAAATTTTTATCAAAGATAGCACACTATAATCAAATGATTTTTAATTGCTCAAATCTAATCTCGAATGCAAATAATTAATCTGAACAAATCTTATGACCTGAAGTAGATATATATATATATATTATTAAAAACACTATCAGCAGGGGACCAGGCGTGTGTGGGATAGAACGTTGTATCGATACACGCGTGGTAAAGTAGTATCGAGATATCGGTTGGAAAGATGACGAACGAATATAAAGGCTTGAGTGCGTTTCTCTGTCCGGGATGACAGTGATGTCAAGCGTTAGAGGCGATCGACTCCTATGGGAAAGGTGGTTTGGAGACTCAACGAAAATTCCACGAGGTAACGTGCGAGGTAATCCATCAAAATCAACCCTTGTTGTACTCCATTCTCTCCTCTACCACCCCCTTTCTCTCAGTTTCTCTCTTTGTCGTTACACGTCCTGACAAGATGACAGGGTGTCGCCAGAGACTAGGAATTAAGCCTCTATTCAGAAGAAACTACCCTGGTCCGAATTACGATCCATTCACCAACGATGACTGCTAGCTTTTTGATCGTGGCCCTGCGGCCTGCCTATTAATTGTAATAAGTCACTCTTTGACTTTCCTTTCCCCGTCCTGTTCTCTCACTCTCTCTCTCTCTCTCTCTTTCTCTCTCTAGAAACTTTCTCTTGCACCCTCTTTGCTCGGTAAATATTTGTAGTCGAGTACAAATAAATCATCCCTTTCACGGGGCACAAGTATTTGGCTTTAAAACTGGGTTTGGATCGAGGGTGTCTTGTCTCATCGCTTTAATTCTTTCGACGAATGTTGATGGCCGGGGGGGACCGATGTTTACGGGCCAAGTGTTTGTGCGAGTGATTTGGAGAACGACAAGCTTTCCAAACTTTTTGAGAAAGGGGAGCTCTCAAGTGTTTCGGGGCGCGAGTATGGGTTTCAAAGGGAGGTACTCAGGTGTAGCGGAACGTGGAACGTTCACAAAGGATTTTCAATTTAGTTCTGCTTTATTTTACAAATGAAATTTATCTATTTACGTCTAATGTTAATGTAACATTTAATTCGCAATTTTTTTTAGACTTGCATCGTTACATTTTTTCCTTTTTTACCTTTTTTGTTCTGAAAGAGATGTTGATCTTAGATCTATGATCTAGATCTTAGAAATTTTGTTCTATCTCTGACTACATCTGCGTCTATCAATAAATTCTACGTATTGTATCCCTGTTTCGTCTTTAGCGGATTAAGAAATTAAAAATAAAATACTACATAAAATAACATACACTATATACACAATAATAAAATTGTTATTACTAAATAATATAATAATGGAATTATTCTTATGTTTTGTTCATATTAATGTTATTCATTCAAGGGTTTACAATTATGTTATTTATGTAATTGTATCATGAATGAAATAAATCATTCATTTGTGACAATTGTCTATTTTTCTTGCACACACCTGTTTCTTACAATTCCATCGCACTTGTTTCAAATTAACACAACGTAAGTACCTTTTTCTTCGCATAACAGACGGCAAAAACGCTGTTTCAAGTATCCCACCCTGCATAATACGCGTTTACTGGTGTCGTTGGCATCGCTGTTTTTCGTTACTTGCTTTTTAGTGCAAGAATATTAGCAAGAAAGCCGAGCACCGAGCAGTGAAACTGTTTGTTTATACTGTCTCAATGTCTGCATTATTAGCGATACGATAATTCTGATTACGTGGCGTCGCACATGATACATTCTCAATGATGCTGTAACGCGTATAGTTTGTTCACTTTTCTGCTCGTTTTGTTCGCATAATAATCCACAGCGTTGGTTTAATATTATTCTCGTCTTGATTTTTACGGCGAAATTTTCTATGAGAATTTTTTACCGTGAAAATTGATAAATAGTTAATTCTATGAAATATTAAAATCTTTCTAGAACGATAGTTATTGAAAAATCACAGTTAAATATATATATATACCTCATATAAATATTATTGTATAGTGTTTTACATTTTTAAAATTCCTATAAATATATAAACATTCATCTAGAAATAATTTTAACACAGTAGAGGCTTATCAGAAATTACATTTAACAATTTTAACGCAAAGCTTTTGAAAATATGAAACGCTTGAAACTTTAATCATATATCACGGACTAAAGTGACTAATTGTAAGCCGAGCGAAAGGAAAAGTTTCTAAACCGATTTTCCCGTTCGCGCGAAACATTTAACCGTTCTTTCTCTCTATTTGCGACCGACATTAGCAGTTACGGTGCAATCACTGCGAAACTATTTGTTACAAAAGTTTGGCGATTAATAAATTCGCAGATTCGAGAGGAGCCTTACGGAAACTTTAACCATTAAACGAATTTATACCGAGCTGAGTTAAAGAGCTTTGTATTAAACGCGTAAAGCAACAGGGGTTTCGATCAATAAAGCGAAGATATTTCACTCAACGATACCGCTTACTACGAGGCCAATTAAAATACGATACAATTTACGATGTAAAGTTGGATAATTAATGTATCAACCGAGTTATTTCATCGATAATCTTTTCTTTAGCTGTTCATTCCATTCTATTACTCTTTATATCGTTACCTTAATTTGTCTGTTAAAATATTCAGCTTTGTAATCCTCGATTATCCATGATTATCCATGATTATCAAAGATTTGATGTTTCCATCGAGACAGAGGAATTTCTCCAGTTTTTGTATATATATTTAATACCTTTCCCAACTTTAAGCAGAGAATATAAAAAAAAATCATTGATATTTTATTTGAAAGATGGCCTCAATTATCTTCCAAAATATCTTTCTCAAATATTTCCTTATTTTGAACGAATATAAAGAAATCATTATCGATATCTCGTTAAGTATTGTTCAAAGAACGGATATAAAATTTTCTAATTTTTAAACGAAATAGAAATATGAATAAATCACTGTTGTATTTAAAAAAAAACGAGCTTAATCATTCAGAAGAATGACCGATGTTTCCTATAAATAGATTGTAACGACTATAAATATATCAACACTTTGTTGTCTTACAATTTCACATTTCCAGGCATCGTATTAAAGAAACTCTTTTCACACAAGCTCTCAAACGAACGCGAGCGAACATCAATCACCAAACTTCGCGATATTAGTCAAAGGTGATCAATTAAAGCACGTCTATAAAATCTTTGTATGCGACATAAAACACCGTGCTTTGGCCGCTTTGCCCGTTCGCGCGTTTCCGGTAGTCCAAAAGCGAGACAACCATTCTCGACGAGCTTTTAACCCTTTTACACTGCCGCACCGATCTACGAGGTAACAAACGGCTATATACAGTATCAGCTCGTTGTGTGTGTTGGCTCTACAGATTTTTCCCGATATCCATCCAAGAATAATCCGTTTCATTTGTTGGAGGATTCGCGATCACTGGCGTAGCGGGTACGACGTTGTTCATTAAGCGAAATTTAATCCCCATCGCGATGCAGCGGTGCAATTAATGCGATAAGCCTCGAAAAATACCGCGGCGAAATTAACCGAACGTCAACTAGGGTGAGTCGCAGGGAAATAAAAGAGGAAACCAGATATACAGGGTGAGTCGTAAATACATGTCCACGGTTTAAGGGATGAATGTACGCATTAAAATAGAACAGAGACATCGTTGAATGAACGATCTTCATAAATTCGTAACTGGAGAACTAAAGTACGTAGGACATATATTCGTAAGACGCCTTTTTACTTACTTTAGTGTGCAGATTTGTTACTAGAGGTATAGACGTACATTTACGACTCACCTTGTATAGGAGGGCGAAAGAAGAAAGAGGGAATGCAGAGATCCGGATGAACGTTTAACGAACGCGGCTTTTTTTCTCTTCTTTCATCGAAACCAGAGAACGGGGAGTGTGTGTTTCGGAGCGGAACTGGCGTGCGCTACGTCAAAAGGAAAATAAACGACTCTTCGATGCATCGATGCATTGGAGAATGGAACTGCATGTAGATTCGCAATAAGATGCGAAAGTATGTGTAGGAATTGTGAGTTGAAAAGTTCATTGATGGGATGATTGGAAATGATTTGATTTTGGATTGTAGAAAATCGATCGTTCGATTGTTAAACAGATGGGATTGGTTTAGAGAAAAATTGATTTATGCTATTATTAAGGGTTTAAGTTTCATATTTTGATATATCGACTAATTCAATTTGATGGTGTTATTGCATAAATAGAATTATTTGTTTATGAGCATGAATAAATTTGGAAATTTGTCCGAATGAAAATTAAAGTAAATTATTGAGAATAGTAAAATTTTTATGCAAAATCCTGTTTAATGTAATATAATACACATTCTAAAAATTAGAATATGTATTCGCTTTTGTATCTTTTTAATCTTTATTTGAAACAATTTAATCCGTTCCCTAAGTTTTCATTAAAAGTCTCAGGATCAAGGTAATTATAAGGAAGATAAACTGTTAATTTCTTCTAAATAAATTTCCTTTATCCCAGGAGAATACTAAACGCTACTTGCCATGGAAAATATTGAATATGAAGTCCTTTTTAGAAGAATAAAATGTGTAACATATGCTAGAAATTAAGCTACACGCTGTTTTATCTTCTCAATCTCTTTGTGAAATATTTAAATGCATCTTCTCAGGCTTTATTAAAATCCACAGGAATAAGATACTTAAACTATAAAGGAGATACGCACAGTGTTATGATCAACGTGAAATAATTGACCATGTCGCAAACATCTCTAAAATAAATTTTCTCTAGACCAGCAAGAGAATATTAAACCGTCGTGGCCACAACACATCTAAATTCTAACGTAAAATCCCTTATAGAAGAATGCAGAATGTAAGAACATGTACAACTAATCGCTGAGTAAAACCGAGCGTTTCGAAGCTTTTAGAAGATCTTGCGTTTCTTGGTAAAGGAAGACTTTCGATGGAATCTAGGGTTTATTTTGCTACTCGATTTCTTGTAGCGTAAAATATAAAGATGATTTACTTAGAAAAATATTTTGTAGTTGTGTAGAAAAGTTATATTTAATACGAAGAGTAAAAACAGTGAAAATCATAAACGATGAGAGATATTATAAAATACTTAAAAAGAAACTAACATATTTATAAAATCACCGAATGATCACTGGCATGATTTTAAGCAACTACATACACACAATGAGTATATACACATAATTATAATACCATAATACCAGCAACTATGATACAATTATAATACAAAAATAATCCAAATGATCTATTTCAAATACAATTTGTTTCAACATTGTATCCACGACGGAACACAATTTTTAACTTCACAAAAATACATCCTCCAATAAAAATACATCAACGATATCAAATGGCCAACGCATAAAGATCGCATCGTATCACGGTCCAAAATTCTTTAAAATAAATTTTCTCTATCCTCAACACGACCAACACGATGTTAAACGCTATAAAACTTTGGTTTTTAACTTTTCAACTCTGATCGGATGGTTCGGCATAAAACGTATTTAAAATGGTCTTCGACGATTACCAGACGACTCGCTCCATTTTTCCCGTCGATACCTAACTGGCCGCCGTCGCCGCCGGTCGATTTAATCGCTCACGAAAAAGGTACGTCTCTAATGGAGCAACGGTCGCGTACACTGTCGAAAGCGGGACACGTTTAACGACACGTAAAACGCGAACCGGCAACGATACTTCGCGAAGGTAAATCGGCCTGGTCGCCAGCAACCGAGACGTAACAAAACAAATCGTCCGGCAGAATGGAGTCTCTTAACCCCTTTCTAGCTGGTAAGACATTTCCAGCAATTCTTGCTGTTTACGTCATAGTTACGGCCGGTTACATCATACGATATTTCGTGAAATGTACTGTGGAGAAACGTTTTATGGTCTGACGTTACAATCGCGGTGCATTTTCTTTTATTCTTTTGTGTTATAATAGGATATAAGTATAATAGGTATAATTTTATACCTATTAATTTATATTAATTTATATTTTTATATATTATATAAGTATAATAAGTATAATTTTCAACCGTGCATCATTCATCCCTGAGAAGAGCTTGAATTTTTGTTTCATTATCACAATGTAGAGAAGAATTTCAAATTCTCCAAGTATTTTCCATTGTAAAAAGAAGAGAGGATTATATTATAATCGTATCGTATTTTTTAGGATTTTATTTTTCTCCAGGAATCTCTAGGTTCGCCCTTTAATCGTCGATCGCTCCAATTGTTTATTATTTATTTATAATACGAAACAGAAGAAACTACATGTCCGTAGTAATAATAATAATACAAGTTTTATGTGTAATTGAAAGGATGAGGATCGACGTTCGTCTTCTTTCATCCTCTTATACCAACACGCCTATGTAGCGAGACAAAATTGTGTTATTCTTCTCCTATCTTTTTCGGGTTAAATAACAGTGTTTTATGACAGCCTAGATAGTCCAAGATGAGATGAGGTTACCCTATTTACATGTTTTAGTGCACTTTATTTAGGTTTACGACGTAACTCGGGTTTATCGTTACCAATATAGACACGTACCTCGCTTCTAGTTTTTTCTGAAAATTGGGAGTCCTCGCTGGTCTTATGGTTAACGACTTCAATTACACTGCTCGAAGGTAGAATAAAGTCGAAATTTTAATTAAGAGTAGAAAATGGTAAAGACTTTCTTGCTTATAAGCGAGATACGAGATAATATGAATTCTCGAATATCAGATATCAGAGAATCATATTGCAAGCATCATTGCCTCATGCACGAGATATGCATGCAGAGCGTACGTAAAATTCAGGAAAGACGAGAAATTCTCCCGAGCGTCCTCGCATTCCTCTACCTAACCACACCTCTAAGAACATCTCCGTAGAGAAATCATAGCTCGAAGAAAGCTTTAAATTCTAGTCTGGACCTATACCTATAAAATTCAATGCATTGTTTAAAAAGTACCGATTTTTGCAATAAAAATATTGAATAGTTCATTTCGAGGTAAAAAGAACGATAATGGTGAAACGAGTAATAATTTCGTACTAGAAAGAATGGAAATGATTAAGAACGGGAGAATCTTAACTACGAGACACAGATTTTCATTTTATTTTTAATATACACAGTGGTAACTAAAAGTTTGAGATCGTTATTAGATCGTTGTTAGAACTTGGAAATAAAAAAGAATGTCAGAGTTGAGAATCTTGTTCCCATAGAAAATTTTCCGGTTAAAAATCAGAGAAGACTAGAATTACGAACGTAATATTTAAGTACAATATATGTAAAAGTTTCATTAGGCATGTGCAATTTTGTTCTTCCTCTAATTCTAATTTTTGGAATACGAATATCACAAATTTCATCTTGCAGTTATGAATTAACTACGTAAAGAGTCGGACAAAGATCTGTCACTGCAACCACTGACACATCTCAACCCCTTTCCTACGCACTTTATATTCACAAACTTCTAAACGATTCAAAAACAACACAAATCAAAACACAGCACTTCCAAACTTCAATCTATTTGAATCTGCTTTCCTAAAACTTCCCACTTGTTGCACGAAGTTCAACGTACTTCTGCTTGTAGTACATATTTCTATTAAACGTTAACCTTGTTCTTTACACATTTTCTCAGGTGTGACGTATCCACGACTTTGGTTGTCAACGATTGTAACGGTGTAACAGCCGCACAAAAATAATTGCGAAATAAAACGGATGTTTTAACATGTGAACACTGAAGTAAAACGGAGGTGCGTCAAAATACTTCAAAAATAATCAAAGCGAAACTCAACGGAATTCCGCAGGAAGAATAAAAAGCTCTTACGCAAAATATCGCGTGTATTAGCCAATAGCAAAGCATCAAAAAATACAGCCAAAAGCATCCCACCAGTGAAGGAATCGAACGCAACTCAAAAATCTCACCCATCGCAAGAAGATCAATCAGAAAGATGCAAAGATGAAAAAAAATCCCAAAATCGGGTAATAATTCGGTTAACATTGTTGCACGTGCGCCAGCTTAATGATGGAAATCGGAAAGCTGATTTCGCGTGCTGGATTTTCGATAATTGCTCGACTCGTTCGACTGGCGCGTCGACGTTAATTTATTAATCGCATAGACGTGGGTTCGACGAGCAATCGCGAGGGCGCCACACGATATACGCAGGGAACACAAGCTGCGGTTTCATCTGCGCTCGTATTAAACGAAATTACCCATCGAAGGGAAGAGAGGCGCGACCAGCGAACGTCCACAGGCCCTGGCTCGAATTCCATTTCGCCGTTTCGACCGATCACTAATCGAATTTTTCCCTGTGCACAATGGTCCGGAAAGGGATTTTAATGATATCACTTGGAGTATTTCACAGCCGAAACGCGTCGTTGAAAAGGGAATAAGACCGAGTAAAGACCCTTTAAATTTCCACGTAGACTCTTGGCTTCATTCCCTCTCTCTTTCTCTCAGAATATTGATTTCCCCATAATATCGACCATAGAGAGAGATTTATCGGGCTTCGAGGCGGTAATACGGGCACCGTTTGAATACCAACGCCGGAAGAAACTTGCGAAACTTGATGATAGAAGGCTTTCGATAAATCCAGAGTTATTTAATACTTAAGTAGTGGGTGAATGGCACTTAACCCTTTCAGTTTTAATATTGGTTGTACGAAATAGACGCGAGATTTGTAAATAAAAAGCTTGTTTGAAGAGTTTATGTATTTGTACATTTTAGAAATGTATTCATTCTGTAATTATAAAATTCGGGTATTGACCGATCAACGTGAGCCTGTATTTTTGATACGAGAAATATATAGGGATATGTAACTTCGACAGAATGTATTTCCATGTAAAATTGTTTTCTGAATATTCGTTGCTGTTCCTGTGTAACTAAACTTAGAACTTTACGTACTATGACACTGGTTGATTTATTACACGAAAAGTGGTCCAAAGTTTGTCTTATCGACGATGTTGTTTTAGAGAAAAATAATTGTAATTTAGATTGTATGTGTGTCTGTGTATTTAACAGAGAAGAACGTTGGTATTATGATAACAAAGGACAGGGAATGCAAGAAGACGACATAAATTTCGAAACTTTCCTACTTTCTTTATCTTCCTTTGATAAATTACACAGATTTTAATCCGGCCGATAAATTATAAAAACTGACTCTCGCAACTTCAATAAAATCAAAACTTTTCAATAGGATCAAAGCTAAGAATCGGACTTGCGATTCTCTCTTCGAAACTAACTTTTATAGCCAACTCGTAAGTACAATACTGTCACCTCCTTCTTCAAAACTGAATTCGACAACCAAGTTCGTAGCAACACGAATCTGATACAATCTTTTCAATGAGATTAAATCCAGATTTTGATAAAAAGAAATCTTTTCGTGAATTTTATTTCTCTATCCTGTACTTGTTACAGTTACTTTGACCAAATGAAATGAAAGATAGAACGTACAATTATATGTCCGTTTTGATCGTAAGCTTTTTAATAAAATTAACTGTAAAACTCTACTTTCAAAATTTCAGGCCAATTTGGTCAAAGAGTAGACTTTGTGGTACAGATCGCTGTAGTGGAAAGATATAATTTACTATAATAGAATCGCCTCTTTCTTATGCATATTATTTCAGTGTCACAGAAAAATTACTATGAATAGAGAAGTGCTTCCAAGTAGCACAATAAAATACAATCTTACAGCGATATGCATTACGGTATACACCTATACATATATACACGATAACATAGTATTATAATAGGTAGATTATGCATGTTTGTATAAATTCTTATTTTTATGAAACAATCGCGCACGATTGGAGAAATAGAACGTAAATAGAAATTCATGTCATGTTCTAAATATTGTAAAACCGGTATAGTGAAAACAGTGAGTCGTAACGTGTATTCGTTGTTATTTTTATCAATTTTATATTCAAATATTCCTTTTTTAGCCAAATCAAAAAACCAACGAAGATTCGCCCGTTTGTTTGTCTTGTAATCTCCATGTAGAAACATTCGCAGTCAAATAATGGACAGAAAAAAACGAATAAAAAATAAAGCCAAAACAGATAATCCAGAAAAAAAGTACGACGTGCAACATTCTCTCCCTATGTACCAAGATTCACCGATTCAACAAGAAATTCCAATTTCGTTGCAGCAAAACGACAGGCAAAAGAGCAAGGAAACAAGAAAAAATAAAATCTCTTGAAACAATCCTGCACAAACCTATTCTAGCTGTCGTGGCATAAAAAAAGCCCTGTCCTCGAAGCTTTCCCTAAAGCCTAGAAAAAAAAAAAAAATCCAGAGAAAATCCTCGGAATGCAGCGTTTCAGGAAGATACTGGAGAGATCAGAGGATCACACAGTGTGTGGGAAACACGCGCAGGGGCGTGTACACGCGGGAACGCGAAAGGGGTGGCTCCGGCCACGTGGGAGAGAGCGAACGTCGCAATTTTCGATCGATTCGCGGACGCGCGAAAACCCCTGTTTTATGCAAATCTCGCTGGCCGGTACCAGTAATAAATTATTCGCTCGGCTGAGTCCGTTTATAGGTACATAGGTTCATACAGCAGGGAAGCCCCTGGTATTATTTGTCGCTGTTGGCGCCGTAAATGCGACCAAATATTTGCCGGTAATAGCCCCGAGCGAAGGATAAATATTTATTGGACGTCACGAAACCTCCGTTGCAACCCGATGCGCTCGATATCGCTTTAGGAAAAAGAAAAAAAAATGGGAAAGGACAAGGGAGAGGGAAGAAAAATAAAGAAGGGTGGAAATGTACAACGTGCCGTGGCATAAAGAGGAATTCTTCGTTTGCACAATGGTTTCGCGATAACGTGACAGTATAATCGTTTACGTCTGTGTTTCCGGGAAAAGTTTGATATTCTTTTTTGCTTTATGCAATTATAAAATATAAAAGATATTTCTTTGTTTCTCCTTCTTCGATTTAAGCTTACTGAAACTTCTTGAACAGTTATAAGAAGATCGTGTGATATTATCGAATGTAAAATATATGAACGTTTATAATTAAAACGAGTGAATCGAGAAATGCAGCAGTGATAAATTATATGATTTATACGTTTGATTTTTGTATGAATTTTGTTTTAAATTTCATTTCGTTTGATCACGATACGTGAGCTACTGGATTAATGTTTCTTAATATTCGTTACAATAAAGCGACTATATTCAGTAAAGTTATAAATGTGGAAAATTTATTAGCTCCTGTGACAGAATTTTAATATGATATTTTACAACGAAAGAGTTGCACTACCTCAAAAATTGGATATTACTATCGCATTATAAGATCTCTGATCACTTTGTATTTGTTGTTATTCCATGCATAATGTTAAATGCTGTATTTGATACATAAATAATTAATGGCATTTTGCTTAAACGATTCGCGTTACAGATTAAACAAGAAATTTAATTCAAATTATTCTATTACACGTGTGATATGCAGGTTGCATTAATCTCTCATAGAAACAAAACCACGATATGTAGGAAAAGATGTTAGCACGCTCCCATCTAATTATTAAAATCATTAAAATTCATTTTTTCTATCTTATAGCTTATAAATTATCGTGTCTCCTACTTGGAAATTAATTTCTCTGGTAAGAAACCTACTAATAAAATGAAATGAATACTCTTCAAGATCGCAGTCGTTCCACGCATTAATCATCGCTTTCATACTTGCTCTATTTTCCTTTTTCTTCGACTCTTGTTTTATCGCATTAGATTATCTAGTACCGTTACTTTGATATCGAACGTCTAGTACCTTTCGCGCATAATACTTCACTGATAAATTCATAAAAATCTCCGAGAATCATAATTATCTCGGTAATTATTTTAATATGGTGACACAATTTTTCATTCCATTCTTCAGAGCCAAGTTTTACTATTTACCACCCCTTACCTTAATATCGTATGACGATTAAAATACTTCCATCTCTTGCCAGTGAAAAACATTCCAAAATTTTCAACAGAATTAACAAATACATTAGCAAATGGGAATATCCAAAAATTGCCAGAAACCTGTTTTCAAATTTGTTCATACGAAATGGAAATTTCTAAAATTCTAGAATTATCCGTCAAGTCTGCAACCCATGTAACGTTGAATAAACTTAATCAAAGAGTGTTCTTCACTGAAATCTCAAACCATTTACCATCCAAATTCTCAGAAAGCTCCTTTTTCCATGAAATTCTACGAATAATCGTCAACATCCATCAGAGATCACCGAACGGCGCCGACCAGCGTTTCACGGTGCAATAGAGGGGAACGAGAACCAAGAAGAGTAGAAGGTCAATGGAAAAAGAAACGAAATGGCGGGAAAAACGAAGAGGTGGATCGATGGAAAAAGCGCGCCGTTATTTCACGGGATTTCTATCGCGGCGCAGAGAGTAACTTGCGAAAATTCCCTGAATCCCTTCGCGCGTGACTGATCCACGTTCGCTCTTCGCCAGAAGGAGAGAGACACGAAGATCGATGGTAGAGAATTCTGCATGAATGAAGACACGTCACGGTGATTACGATCATCGTGGATAGACGTGAGCAACAGAGAAGAAGAAAGAGGAAGAGAGATAGCGACCACTTGTCCCTGAACAACAATATGCAACCGGTGACATTTACCAGCTCATGTCTCGAGTGCTCGCCGTGTACTTTAATTATCCCGACTAAATGCACCGACCAAGCTGCTCTCCTTTCTCTCTCCTATGTATCTCTGTTATCCAATAAGCAGCCTCGAGTTTGCTCGCTACGTTCAAGCCCAGTGGCGCGAACAAAGAAGCAAAACGGAGCGAATTCAACGATTTCCCTACCTACCTACTTGCTTGCTTTCTTTCTTTCTCTCCCTTCTCGCCTGGTCGAAACGAGAAAAACCTCTATTTCCAGGCTTTTCATCAGATAACCGCTGGAACCGTTTATTAGCAGAGACTGGTAATAAACGATTCCGATTTAAAAGTCCTCCCTTGCCCCCTTTCTCTCTCGATGTCTCGTTATCTTACTATCTCGAGGGAGATGGAACCGAGCTATCGAGGGGCCACGAAGATCGCCTCTTGCAGCTTCTACTTAGAATTTAAATAGATCTTCAGAACCAGACACAAGAGTAGACTGGATGTACAAACTCCACGCAACCCCAGATTTAACCACTTTGGTACAGAGATTTTCTAATGAGTTGTGCTTACTTGGTGCCTACGACAGACGTAACGTTCAAGTTCATTGAGGTATTATTGTCTTATGTAATGTTTCTTAATAGCGAAAGGACGAACGAAAGCTTACAAATTATTTATGATCAATGTAATTACGATTTTGTTGAACAGGATGAACATAAACAATCAAATATAGCAGTTGGTGTATAAACCATATGTCCATTACGTATTTGATGTCGATTGCAGCCAACGACTGCATTGAAAAGATTAGAAGGAACCTCAACCAATAAAAAGATCAGTTCAATTTTTCGGTAATACGAGTAAATCAAAATCGGATCCTTTTTCTTTACTCAGAAATTCTCTATCTTCCTACGTGTCATTTTATTTCCGTGAAAAATCAGATTTTTAATTTTTAATTTCGCAGTTATATACATGTCTGCCACAGACTAAACACAAAGTAAAAACGTCATAGTCATTTTGTCCCTTGTTTCTACAAGCTATATACGTATCTCGTTCATCAATTTCTCTCTGTCGAGCGACCTTGTCTGCTCCAAGTTTTCCAGCTCGAACCGTCTCCTGAACGAGTCTCCTTGTCACAGGTCGTACGATAATGTCGAACAATTATAAGACGTCTATATTTGTTATGGGGCTGTCCCTGGACGAGATAGATCCATCCACCTTGCCTGGTAATGGAACTTCACGCAGGGCTCGTCGTTAAAGCGACAGGTCAGCCGTGACACCCCTCGGTTCTGCTCTCGTCCCCGCACTTCCGTTAGCTCCGTTTTCGCGTGAACTGGATTAGAACGAACTTGGCCTGGCCTCTGTCCGCGACGAGCGATCCGTGGGAATCGGAATAACGGGCCCCCAATGAAAGATAGATCCGCGAAAAAGAGCTAGATCGCGATAACGAGGCAAACTACAAGGTCCGAGTTTTGTTCGTCTTTCAACGGCTGGTCAGCGGCTCGTTAAAACTGCTTGTTGCGCCGTGAAATTCTCGTACGATCCTCACACGTCCGGCTTTTTCATACGAGCATCCAGATGAAGACCTACGTGAACACTTTGACAGAGGTTTGAATATATATTCACGTTCGTAAGTATTAGGATTAAGTATTAGCCTAATAGTTTCATATCAAATGGTAAATGATGTAGATTGTGAAAGGAAAAATTGCTTGGGAATTACCCTATATACTGTTGTAATATAAACTATTTAATTCTTTATTGACAGTTTATAATCACAGCGTGGATAAGCAACACGAAGAATGTCATGTAAAGAAAATTTCTAATTAAAATTCTACATTTTTAATTCATAATTCATAGTACAGAATTTTCAATTTAATCAAAAGCATTGAAGAAGGATTTCTATTAACAGAAAGTAAATATCTGTCAAAAATATCCTCCTCTTTAAGAAATTCAGACAGAATCATTTTATATTCGCTCAAGAGTGCCACCTTGTATCAATCATCCTCGCTAACAATTTTTACGTAGCTCGTACGATACCATAAATCATTTGAAGAAAGAAAAAAGGAAAGAACATCACATATTAAATAAATTTCGTTCACAAAATCCTCACTTTTCTTTTAAGACAAAAGTGATAGAGGAAAAATGCAAACAATTTTCACTAATATGATTATATTCTATGAAAGGAAGGATGGAATTACATCCGGCGAATTGTTTTAAGCATGGTTAAAAAAGCTCGACAGATTATAACGAAATCAAAGCAGATTCAATTCTTTCTTCGAAAATAACGGCGAATGTCTGGCGTTTGCGGAACCTTTTCCAATTTAAAGGATTACGACTCCGCAGATTAGCGTTCCCTATTAATGCTACAGTCTTCGAAATCGATTCCTACGTTTTACCAGCGTTACGGTTAGCTTCATCACAATAGGATTACACTGGGAACTCCGTTTATCTACGCTCCATTTATTCGAAAGAATCTTCACGCAGCGGTTGATTGCAACTAACAAACGTCAGTTATCCAAACTATTGTCAAACGACGTTCCAATTACACTGGGAACGTTAATCACTACGGTGAACGAACGTTAATTTTCCTACGGTCCACTTGAGAGTACCTATAATTGCAACATTGTGGCAATAGGTAAATTAACTTTCAGAGAATTAGAATAACAATTAGTCTTGTCGCTTTTGATTACTTTAAATTTTTATTCCAGTATCCTATGATAGAAAAGGGTTAAGTTCATGTATATTAATTTGCTGATATTTAAATTTTACCTGTTAGACATTTAATTTAATGAATCTCATCCTAAATACAATTATATTATAAACTACTTGATTTAAATGTAAATTTAATAAATATTCTGCAAACAGGGATATATCCTATCCTAAACTTTTTCAAATTTTCTAACAGCTTAAAACAGTAAAAGAATTTCATTTGGACATAGATACACTATTCTGTCTACGAAGTATTAAAAGGTATCTGTATGTTCTGTGGAGGACTATTATGACAGAGACCAAAATTTACGCAATGTTCAAATCAAGACACGTATTTAATCCCAACAAATTCAAATAAGAAATGAGCCTATCGAATCTTTGAATTATTCTTCTATGCAACACAGAAAACGTGTCATCGTATCTTTTTTCTGATCTATACTGTAAAGTGTCATTTTTAACTATCTCTATATTATTTCAAGTATACAGATCGCTGATAAAACAAACAAATTTACGTTCGAAGGCCGCATTGAACGTATTCACGAAAACAATATAAATCACCAAGGACAGAAAAGGACAAAATAGGTCTATAGTTTGGTTTCGCGCGCAACAAGGAGGGTGCAATAACGTCCGGACGAAACTATAAAGAATTTTATATTTCCGACTTTTGACTGCATTAGAGGAACAGCCCGTGACGTGAATAGAATTTTCCATAGGCCCTGAATACATTTCGAAGCCAGGGAAGGAAAGCCCTTTCTGCTCCATTTCACCAAATAAATCTTGCCTCTGACGTTGAAACGACCCAAACTCGTTCGCTTCTACACGTTCATATACGAACGATATAAACCGCCGAAACAAAAATAAAACGAAAGGAGAGGTTTCTTCTCGATCGAACCCAATATCTTTCCAAACTAATCAATATCATTTAGTGATGAAGTTGCGACAAATATTGCAGATATAGTGTTCGGTGGAACACTAGAATGATGGACGATTAGAATATAAAATTTATATTCAGGAAATCAAAATGAGAAATATATGAAAAATGCATAGATAATGCATAGAAAAATCTTACATTTATATACCTTAAAAGAAATCAAACAGAATTCTAAATCATTAATTCTACGCAAACTCCCCCTACGCAAATACACGATAGTAACGTACAAAATTTCTATGAAGAATTATTTAATTATAAAATCTTAGAATTATAAGATTCTGATGCTTCCAATATGAAAATTATCGTCTTTCTTTTTCCAATGTATCTCTTGTTACAATATACCTCGAACTTCATCATTAGATTCAAACTACAGTGCGCTTCTCCCCGTACAGTATAACTTCACCTCGCTACGACGCCGCAACCCTAACAAGAGAGACACGTCAGAGCGAGCGTCGTTTCGACGACGTTGACTCGACCACCATGTGACGTGGAAACGTTTCGTGCAGCGGTAAATCCCGATTTCCGTAAGATAACTGTGTGCACAACGGGCACGACTTCCAGGTCGAGCATCGCGCTCCTGCTATCTACACACGAAAGCGCCACGGAAATATTCGAGGGGAAGTGCCAGGGGATAATTTATCGTCGTCGTAATTTCAGCGACGACCAAAAGACGGAGGAGGAGGTTGGATCCTGGTTCTACGCAAGTTAGAAGACACGCGGAGGTAGTTAGGCAACTTGTTCCCTGTTACTGGTATACCCTGAGACACCCGGTATACAAGGACGATCCTGGTGGACGCGACCATCGTGAAGGAAAAGGCCCACAGTGGTCGTTGAAAAGCCGAACAAGGTTCCCTCGAAACTCTCTTTGTCTGTACAGGTGCACGCGGCAGGTTACTGGCAGAAACCCAAAACAGGTTTTCACAAAACCCGCGACTGGTCTCCTTTCCTTTTTATCTATCCCCTATCTTTTTTCACTTTCTTTTTTCGCTCGAAAGAGAGACACGATTCTCCGCTTCCTCTTTCACGTTGCTGTTCTTCTTCCACTCTGCCGGATTTTTTCTGCTTCATTTGTGTATGTTTGTGTGTGCGTATGCGTCATCCAGCAGCGGGTCGCACCAGTCACGTCACTTTGACGAGCATTCAAATTAAGCGGCCCTGAATCTCATGCACGCGGTCTCCCGCACGATTAAGGGGATAATTAATTTTACATTCGTTGCGCGGACCCTGGGACGTCTCGCGGCCTGGGATGGAGGATCTACATTGTGAATTCGAATTTCGACCAACCCATGTTTGACGAAGTTTGTGCCCTATCGTCACGGAGAAATGATTTATGAACGGAATTTTTTAGTTAATTGTGGTTCGTAGATTGTTTTAAAAGTACTACTCAAAACTACATAGTTGTTATTGTTTCTAGAAATTATATTATTAAGAAGTGTTAAGTGAATATACTTTTACGAAGTAATATTGCTATATTGAAGCTAACGAATTAAATGTAATTAACTCTAATTAAACGTCAATCACTAGTAGTTTGGCATTTTCGTGGCATATATGTAGACATGACAAAGATAAACATAAAAATCCTTCAAATATTTATTATCTATAATTTTCCGAATATCAAACTTCTAATTTATCATGGTAAGATTGGATAATCATTGCGCAAATACAAGTTTGACGACTTTCGCACGATGGTGCACAGGACTCATCGATCTGAAGTGCAGATTAGCTACCGTGTAATTTGACGATGCTTTACGAGATATAAAATCGCGGTGACAATAATGTTTATCTCGATCTGCAAGCATAAACTCGATCGTATCAAGAACTTTCTTACTCGTCCAGTAAAACCAGTGTAATTCCTATTATTAATTCAACAACTATCTGATTTTCATCTTTGCTATTCAAATGAAGAGAAGAATTTAATTCAAATTTATTATTCCATTTAATTAACTGCATTATTATTATACACGCGAGTACTATTATTTATTAATATTTCGATATTCTTTCAATTTAAATGAGTCTCAACAGAAAGAAAAGAGCATCGAATGAAGAGTTCGAAAGTAAGACACTCGAGCAACGTCATCCTCTCAATTCGAGTCAATCAACCCACCCAGACGACTTAATTTTCTAAGAAAATATTCACGAGAGATTTCTCCCATCGTTCGTTGGTCGAGATGTTCATCGAACTTAATGGCAACTATTCTCGATCTCTTACGGAAGTACGAGAAACGAGAGGTCCGCAACCGGCATCGGAATTGCTTCAGAAAAATGTAATATCGTTCCTCTGCGACTTCTACGGGCAGAAAGAGGTTCAACGAACCCCGGAAGCGTGCGTTTCGAACAAACGCTGCAGAAGGATGAGAAGAAGAAGGAGGAGGAGGAACGACGCGAGGAGACGTCATCTGGTCGGAATATTTTAATTAAAGCCTATTTCTACGATAACGATTTTTCCTCGTGGAAGCGTCCATCGTGTTCGTCCAAGACGTCGAGACATCTCTTTTTGCAAGAGGGGAAAAAAAAAAATATAAAGAAACGAGGAGGAGCGTAGCAACGCTTTGGAGCGTCTCGTGGACTGTAATTTGTCCGCTTGAAGAACGCGCGATCGTAAAACGAGATACGTAACTGGCGATTTGAAACGTTTCCTTAAGATTGTATGATGTAATAGTAATAGACAGGATTTATAGGATTCTATGGGTCGTCAGAACTGTCGTGTCATTATTTTGTTTCGTTTTAAACGATCTTAGATTTATCATAGATGGTTGAAATCTTCTAGACAGATATTATAGCACTAGTTCATATTCACCGGTCATTGTTTCATTGGATTACCATCTATTTCGTTCAACGACTACTTTCTTGTTACACGCCGCAATATTTTATAGCGCGTAGCAAATTTGATCATATCGATTTTATAGAAAGAAACATTGAAATATTTTGAATATTTTATGAGAAGTATTCGCAGCACTCAAATATTAATTTAAATAGTACAACGATCAATGGGACGACCTAAACTTTTGCTGTACCTTTCTTCCAATAAATATTGTTTAAATATAAAGGAAAACTATATCCAAACCATGCAAGAGTATTTCAAAATAACTTCAACAAACTATATCTTCATATATTTCTAAACAATCTACGTCAGAAACCCTGAGGATAGTTTCAGCAAATTAAAATAGTGTCAAATTTCCAAATCATGATCAACATTCGTTTCATATATTCCAAGAACCAACCATATGAATCATCTTCGGAAGGAGACAAGGCAGCACTATGTAGTATTCTTCCTTGCCAGATAGATCGGGAAGCACGTGATTAAATAACACAGCTGTTATTTTAGTAAAGTAACTCGGTCGGTGGAGCCCTTGCACGTCGAAGCGTGGGTGGGCGTCGGCTTAAATTCACGTGAAGTATTTAGCTAGTTAATCCTATGGCCGGCCTAGTGACGTCATCGAATCCTTTAGTTCGTTGAAAAAGCCCGACCCAACCGGATTGTGTGTGTGTATAGCTGGAATACAAAACCTATGCAACCGATTCCACGAGGATGCAACGTTATACGACTTTCCATTCATTCTTGCTCACCCGGACACGCGTACGAGATTCAAGCGTGATATACTTTCGCTTCGTACGCCCTTCGTTGAACAAATGCCTCGAATCTCTCGAGGCGCATTTAAGCTTTCGTTTGGAAACTTAATAGTTTCGAAACGCGAAAGAGGGAGAGAGAGTCAAATGGAGACGCGTGCTAACGCACAAAGACGTCGTCGAGTTCGTTTGACGACCTGTTATTCGCTGACAATGATGCAACATTCACGTTGTAGACAAGAGCTGTCGTCTCTAAAAGACGTTCTAGTGTTCTTGGGACGTACCGTATAGTCGCAGTATGATAATGAAGTAGCTTCAGATTTGGAACAATGTAGAGTGAAGTTAACAAGATTTTTGACATGAAAATAAGGAATTTGCGATGTGATAAGACGGCTGCTTCGAATTTTAGGAAATTTAATTAAGCGTTAGGGAGCACATTTTGGTTCAATACAATAGGTTAGAACGTCTATATGCGCGAGAAAAAAATAAAGGAAGCGTGTAAAGAGGTTGACAATTTGAGAGATTTGAGATTTCGCATGATGGTATAATAAAACTGAAATTTAAAAAATTTTTCCCCGAAAATTGTAGAATTATAGTTGATAAGAGGATCGTTTGGAATATTGACAAATTTAATCATGAGAAATTAAATCGAATTAAAATGGCTAAATATAAGCAATTAAATCTTCGAACAAAGTAAAAAGCGCGTGAAAGATAAAATAGATAAAATTCGAACAAGCTGCATTAAATCTTCGCACACGAAATATCAAAAAATCAATAAAGGAAACAGAGAGAAACAGTTATTTATCAACGATATATACACATAAATTCGCATCAGTCAAAGTTGTTCGCTAATAGCGAGCAGATAGTGGCAATGGAGCATTTTGTACGATTCGCGCAAACGGCGAGCGACGTTTCACGCAAAAATAACAAATTCACACACCGACTGTTACTCGCACGCCAGAATACCATTCGATATCTCGTACCATTAATAACAATATGTAACACGAACAACATTCGCAGTGAACGAGTTAACGTGTACATAAAATATCTGTTACCTGCTCGCTTTGCAGCTCGCGGAGTTGAATGATCCTAGCATGTAATTTCATGCGTTGGTGTCATCGAAATTTCATAGTTTCTTCGTTGGAAAAAATTTCAAAGCAAAGATTGCACGATGATACGAGAGGAATCAAACAACGTGCGTTGAAAGATTCAACGTAAGAAACTGACAAGGAAAAAGAACGCGTCTCGCGAGATAAACTCCTACGTGGGACTAAAGCAATCCTTACACGATGAGATTTTACCTGAAGACGTATCTCATGTGAGACGAATTAGCTGTCATGGATACCCACTCACGATACATTATAATAGTAGATTCATTTGAAATATGTTTTATACATTTACTACAATTTTTAAGTGTTCAAATACTTATGACATATATATAAAAAAATATATGTATGCGTATATAACAAATTGCAGTATATATAATTGTCAGATATAACAGTAGCTACGTAGTATGTCGAAGAGGAAGAAGTACTATACGAAAGAAAGAAACTATATATCACAAGATTGATTAGAGGAGTATCAATATTGCAGGTTCTATATGTATCTATACATTTTGAATGTTGTCTTGAATATTATTAATATAACCATGATAGTCGTATCTCGTTATAATACCAATGGAATTTTAAAGTCTTTTTGTACAATCCACGTAATATATATTCATCAAAATTTGTATTATTAATTTTATATTTTAAATATTTTTATGAATCGTTATAAACGTTGATGTTGAAACGACATCTTGTTGTCGAGCTTTAAAATTGCTGACTCTGAGTAAGATTATGATACCAACGGTTTCACACGAGATTTTGTCTAGAAGTAAATCTCGTCTCATCGTGTAGGATTTGCTTAATAGAAGGCCATTCGTCGACAGGAACACGCTCGTAATTTTAACTCGCGCCTCGATCGCTGATTAAGAATTATCTCGTCGCGATGCACACTAGCCATTCCTCTCTTTTTCGTGATAAGATAACCATGTACATGCGCGGAGAGTTTTAACAGCGTAATCGATCATTCGTTGTCCGCGAGAACAACAACAACAGGTGAAAATTATTTCTATTCGACGATTTCGAACGAACACTGTAGCACTGTCTCTTCCCCCCTTCGAACTGTTTTCTCTGTTTCTCTGCATTTGTTCGACGTTTCGACCGCTTGATTAATGTTTGGTACGCGCAAATTGAACATTCCTCGACGCTCCCCCTCGAGCGAAATATGGATTATGGATATCAGAAATCGCAATTAAAAACGTGTCCCTGTCAATTGATCGACTCGTTAAGCGATCCACGCGCAATGACACGGAAATTATCGTTCGCCTATTTTATTCGAAGGAAATTCGCGATGATTTTTTCTGATCTATTTCTTTTCTTTGTTCTCTGTATCGTGACATTGGACTAATTTAAATAAGTGGTGTTATTATCCATTTGTATTAATGAAGATTGAATTTAAAGGAACGAGGAGATGAAGACACGTAATTCGTTTCGTAACTCTCAATATTATTGGGTTACAAATGCTCAGCAATTGCATCAAACTGCTTAATTATGGACCATGGAAATCGAAATTACATCTTTGAAACTCTTTTCTTTCGAATTTCTATTTTTATCAAGTTTCAAGAAAGTTTCAAATATTTGACTTAACGAAGATTTGTATATATGATGTCACGCGATCATTTATAGAAATATCACAATTCTTTTGAGAAATTTTTGTAAGCCTAGTATAACAGAAATAATTAGACTTGGATACGAACGATCCAGTTTTACTGCTTACAGAGCAGTTAATTCTACTTTGTATCTTTTATTTTACGTGTTATTTTAAATCCGATACAAAATATTATGACTATCTTATTTATGACCTAACGATGGCAGTGGTCCCGAATCTAAAATATTATATTTAAATTATCGTTTTTTATTTTTATGCAGCTACTTCAAATATTTAGATATACCACAAGCTATAAGACAATTTGTTGTTTGAGTATTTTCAAGTAAATAGTTTCTCAGTACACGCTTCTACCATCACATAAAACATCTAAGCTGAAGCTTCACTATCTCATTAACGTTATGCTACACAACACCAAGAACCATAATCAGTATTCCATTCGAAGTAACTTTTCGTTTAAAACTGCGCAGCAAGACAAAAAAGAAGCAGAACAACACAACGCATTCCATTTATCGTTCGATTTCAAATGAGTACGAAAATTTTGAAACGTAGTGTAGATAGGGTATTTTTTAAAACACAGAATTCAGTACAGAAACATAGATAGCCATCTGGGTCAGCATAGCTCGTAAATTATTGAAAATGCAACGAAAATACAAAGAACCTGCAGACACTGCTGACCGAACAACATGCACAATTCCAATATTTTAGAACATTGTTGTCTAGTAGCGACATTGCGACAAAGAGATATCGTGTTATACATTTTTTATAAAGTTTTCATTTTTAATTAAAAAAGAGATTTTTATATGCACTTCAAACATGCAAGATAAAATGCCCCCAGTGTAATACTCGTTACGATATTTATCGAGTAAAATAAATGTCTATTTAAATTCTTCTTTTTTTTTACTTGTATTTGCACGAATATGAAATTTTGCGTAAATTTATTCGGAACAAAGATTTCACGTAATTGCTCTAACAAACGAAGCCGATGTGACAGTTGTTTCCAATCTTTACTACTTACATTTTACAAAATATTCGAATAAATAATCTCATATTTTAAAAACTCACATGTAACTGTATAAGATAAACTGATTCGTAATAATAATTTCTTTCTCATTGTTTATGGACAAAGAATTTACGCAATAGCTTAATATGCTATGTCGATCGATTCTCCTCTCAAAATATCATTCATAGACATTAGAAATACACGCGTAACATATACCAGGGGTTCCTCTAAATTCCAGTGAAATTCCAGCGTTGTTCGAGGCGATGAAACCAGAGGCAAACGATCCTTCCTATCCCGCCAACTGAGTCTCCCTCTCTCAATTTCCCGGTTATTTCACCAGAGAGCGTTGTTGAAACGAGCCACGCGAGTGCTTTATGTTTGTTTTTCATTTCCTGCCGAAAAATCGCTAATTATCAGCCACGTAAACGGAAAGCGAGCAGACCGGAGTAGCATTTTTCTCCCCGTTTATTTCACAATCGCTAGAACACCCTTAACGTTCACAGTCTCTGTCCTTCTTGCGGAAAACTATTCTTTTTTTACGAGGTCCAGCATATTAGTCTTAAAAAAAAGTAGAAAAAGAAGGAAGAAAGAAGGAAGAGAAGCACCAAGACTCATTAAGTGGTGCTACTGTAGGTTCCTCGGTTTCCTCGGAATATTTTATAGCGGACACGCTATATAACAACCATAATCAACGGTTACTCTCACGAGTAAACTCTAAATTCTCATCTTCCCTACCACATTCTCTAATTGTTCCAACATTATTGCACTTGGTCAATTTTTTTCTTCTTTCCGCTAGCAAATTCGACGAAAATTTTTGAAGTAGACTTTAAGTTTCAGTATGTCTGCGTCTTTGCTCTGTCCTGTTTTCGACGTTTAATTCTTTGTGTTGAACGTCTCTGGTTCTCCTATTTGACTTAAAATTGTGAAATTGTACAAGAGAAGCGTACAATCTAGAATCTATGACTTGTCAATTCACCAATACTTTTAGTCGATAAAGTGTGAAAAGAAAATTTTTAGATCATCGTCGAAAGAAGATGCAGGAAAGCAGTGTACGAAGAACATAGACATTTTCTATGATTTCATGATTTTTAAGACACTCGCAGTTGTGTGTAATAAATGTAATGAATACTTTGCCAAAATTCTGCAAAAATTTTCTAAAAAGATTCTGCAACTATTCAAAAGTACCGAGCAAAGATCGAAGGTATTAAATTATTGTTTCGTTTTTCTAGATAAGAATGTCCATGACATGTCCAAGAATATTTTTATTGCGTGGCACTCGAATGGTCTTTGTTCGTTTTCGTACATCAATTCTGCGCATCTTGACGTTTTCAGACGTTCGAAAGCGGTTTAGAATGAACAGGTTTACAACTTTTCGATAGAATTCGAGTGGTCTACAAGGTTTAACGGTTGCATCGCTTATATTTATGCGGCTGGATAATGGCGAGTCAGCGGGAGAAAGGAACTTTAATGGCCCCGGAATCCATGGTCCACGGCAATGGGTCACCGCGTAACAATGCGACGTGAAAAAGCAGAGGAAAAAAAAAAGGAGGATCGATGACCCGAGCATGTTGCTCGTTCTCGTGCAATGTGTGACGAACTTTGAGAGGAAAAGAAACATACGCTAGGATGCTATCCGTGCACGCGAGAGGCCGATGTGGCATCGCATACAATGCTGAAACGAGAAAAGGTCAGCCACGGGCCCGTTTATCTTCCAGCTATCTAACGTTTTTCTCCGCGTCTCGATTGCTTCGCGCATCCTTCCTTTTTCCTTTCTCTACCAACTCTTAAGATAATCGCGAGGAATCTCGCGGAGAAGCACGCGATATACAGCTGTGAAGGGTTAAGTGTGTACGAATGTTTGATTGCCTGTTCAAAGGATCGCTCTAAATACAAGATTGCAATAAATTTTAATCTTTTTGCATTCAGGATGTAAAGTATAGCGTGGAGTAATTATAAAATAAACTGGAAATGTAGCACGCCATATGGAGAAGATCTTATTATGTTTTGGATTTATTCTCACACGTAGCATAAATTTCTGTCAATTATATGTTTCTGGAAAATTTCCTACAAATTAGCTGTTGCCCTTGACAAATTTTCAAACTCAAATTTCTCAAAAGCAAAGTGTCAAATGAAAGATATTTTTATTGCCATTTTCAACTTATCTTTAGATAAAGAATGATCCCGATTGTATTATATGTACCGCAATTTCAGAAACACCCAGTACACGTGCGTGTGCTATTCCTCTCTCTATTCACGTTTGGACGCTTAGCATTGTCGTTGCGACACTTTCTCCGTGGAACCGATCTTCTTTGTGCCCTACCATGGACGCTCAAAAGAATGCAGATGCGTATTCCTGCAACGTAAGTCATAGCCGGTCCCGAACAATGACAAATAAATTTCAGAGGAAACAACTCGCTGGCTAACGCCTTTCTTGGAACTTAAGTATAAGACGTACAGAACCACATACAACAGCCTGTTCCCGTGCTTCTATAACCGTGTTGCTCCTAACCGCTTCGAAAGTGAAACGGTCTACCGAAACGGTACCGTTCTACTGTCTCTGTTTCGCTCGTGGCAGGCGATGGCCATTTATAAATTACAACCGGTGCGCGAGCCGAGGCACGCTTGTAGAAGCGAAGGGACAACGGGACAAAAAGAGGAGGAGGGAAAAAAACAACGCGATTCCGAGGCGACTCGACGAAACCGGACTGTGGCGACGCGAGACCTCTCCGATAGACGAAGACGAAGAAAACGCCAAGAGACGAAGGTATATACGTGTATCTGTTTGTAAGTAGTCTGGATAATTTGGTGGATTCGTAACAATTTTTATTAGAATGATGCTATAACTTATATGAATATATAATGTTTGCAAGTAACCTGGATTTCCTACGGTAGAAATATTCGTGGAAACTATACCAAATGACGAATTTTATCAAACAGTTTTTGGAAAATTTGAGCAAGAATGAATTTTACCAAATATTAGGAATCTATAAAATACCACTAGTACACGTAGTCGTTAATTTTAAAAATTCATCACTCCAATTCATTTGTTGTAATATTTCTAATATCACTGAAACTTATCGCGAATTATTGAGCAATATAGAATATGTGGAGAAAACGGAACGAATGTGTTGTAACCTAATAATATCTTATTATAAACAGAACTATATGCTCTATTCAAAAAAAAATAAGGCTCAACCTATATTCTGTCGAACTTAATTATGTCATACATCGTTTATATTTCATTACCATACTCCTTATAAACATTGATATGTATTCTGGAGGAGAAGCAGCAGATATCTTAAATGCTTGAAAACGAAAGGAAGAACGAGCCCAGAAATGGCCGCCACCACCATGGCCTTCCACACCGACGGGCAATTTGCACCAACCATTCGGACAGGTATACCATTGGAGAATTGCAGCGGCGAGGCCGTAGCTGTAATTTCACGGAAAGTGCTCGAACAACACAAAGGCGACGCAACAGAGCCTGACTTTCAGGTAACGTTTCCCTGATTCCCTTGGACGCGACCAGAGGGCCCAGACGGTCCCTTGGAGGTCAGGTTATTGTTAGCGGAAAGCCGACTCCGCGCAAGGTGCACCTTTCTTCTATACCTAAGCGGACCTACAGGTGCAAGACGATCAGTTTGCTCAGGTGTCGGCCTCTTTGCTTAGGCCCACAGTTTCACAGAGAGACGTCTCTCTTTCGTTCTTAATACTTGTACATGGCAACGTTATCGAGATTATACTTGGAGCACGAACCTGCTCTTTCATGGAGGGTCGAGAACCTCGCTAATTGGTATTTGCATTCCTACAGCGATTTGAAATTGAGCCGCTGAATATATATCGGAAGGGTAATGCAGAATGTGCACAGTTGCTGACAAAAGTATTAGGGCACCTGCAGAAACCTTTTACGAATATTAGTACTGTAATGAGACTCGAATGTTATCATTGTGTTGTTAAAGTTTGAGACAAATCTGAAAATGTATATAGAAATTACAGATGATAAGAGATGTCATGTATTGTCGTGTCTTGTAACATTCATAATTTCAAAATGTTTTATATACCATAAATAACGTATACATGAAAGTTTTATATGGGAAATATTCGATACTTTTGGAATTTTTTACTGTAGTATAATAAAATTCCTAATCTTCATTTGCAACATTCTTACAAGCAGAAAAATTAATCAGTATAATAATGCAGCATACAATCCTTCAAAGTGACATTAACAAGGAATTATATTTTAAACATAATTATAATTATAAAAGCCTTAGACAAATACTACTGTCCTCCAGAAGAACATATCAAACCTCTTCCTACGTTTTCATACGTCAATTCTTTATATCTCGACGATTTTAGAGCAGCAAACACAATACACACCGGGTATTATATCGGTAATATTTGTATGCGAAAGCAGTACTAAAAACAAAATATCTACTGCTGATGAAAGATAACTAGGAACTAGAAACATGGTTGCCAAAGAATTTCTAGAAACACAACTAGAGATATAAATAGTTCCATTGATAGAAATAGTACATATACATGTGAGATAATGAATCTGATTTTTCCAGCTACATTACGTTCCAATAAGTGTGCGTCAAACAGTATGAGTCACCTGTCGATAGATTACACGAGAGATAGTATCTTTCAATTACGATATCATGTCTCGCATTTTGACATGTCTGCTAACATCAAGTTGATGAACTCCGTGAGTTACCCGAATGCACATCTGTGGTCACTTGCGAGCATTACAGGTGCAACCGACGCGACGTTTTCGCGTTGCTCACTCATCATGCTGAACACGTAGCCGCTTCACTGGTTGAAAAAACGCGTCCACGGATAGCTTTGGTGCACGAACGACGGTTACGGTACCGCGACGCTCGAGATATTTGAATCTGAGTAAAGTTGCCGCGCTTTATCGGCAGAGATGACAAGTTAAGACTACAGAATTGCAATAGACGGCTATTACGAACGAATTAGATCTCTGGTATTCAAATTCGATACGTTAAAACTATCAAATATGTAGGATATAGATAGATTCTTTGCGTACATATAGCATTATGATTTTTAAATGTTTTGTCAGTTTGTTCGAATTCATTACAGTCCAACGAAGCACACATATCTAGATATTTACTCTTATGAGTGTATATAGCATTGTGATTTTACGATCTTTTATTCGCCATTTCGCTAGAACCCACTATAACCTAACGGAGCACACATAGGTACTTTTACAGTCGAAGAGTTTAAATTTTTAAGTTCCCTAGGTGATTTTAATGAACTCGATCCTATCGAATTCCAATGTTCAGTATCGCTTGGTATATTTCGGCCGGAATTCCACGGTACTGCGCGTTGGTTAACCACCTGCTGAGCGATCGCGTGCCAGTCCGGAATACCGCGGTGACTTTGGTCGCTGTAGCGAAAGCGCAAAAACTTCGTGGGAACATGCACGTGTCCGGTGGCTGCAGCTCGCCTTTCGATATTATTATTATTTTGAAACACTCACCTATAAGCGGTAACAACGCGAAGACAACAACAGCAACAGCCCGATGATGCTCGTGGGCTGCCATCGTGACAAACAGGGATTCCTCTTCTTGCACTAAACGCCGAAGGTCTCTCGATAAACGTTCCTCTTTCTTCCTCACAAAATCTTTCGTATTATTCTCGTCACTGACACTCGAACACTCGGTTATCCGCGGTATTGCTCGACTTAGATGAATGACGTACCGATACCGAGGATCAAAACGATACAAGACATCGGGTCTATTACCATTAAACGACTGTTCCCGCACGTCGTATCGTCACGCTAGCCGATTTCAGACTGTGGCGGGGAGCAGCTCGTACGCGTTCGGCTCGGCCTTCGGCAGAGTTCGGTTGCGTTCGGTTGCCACCGGTGCGCTACTCGGCACGCAGGTACCAACGCCAAGCAGCGAGTGGGAAAGCCACGATCTCGCGGAGAACCGCGAGATCAACCGATTCTTCCTCTCTCGGACGTCTCTTTCTTTTTTCTCTGTCGTTCTTTTGCCTTTCTTTTACGCGCATCCTTGCATTTTTATACGCCTCTACAAGAATGCCACGTCCTTGCGCATAATTCTTCCTTTTTCCCGCTGAATATTCAACGGAGAATGTTTCCGACTTTTTTCGGGACATCCGATGGTTCTTGCATTAAAGAATATCGTGCCATGGTATTCACAAATATGTTAATGGTACTGTTTCTGATGGATTTTTCGATGCTTGTTAGCTGAACCTTGACTAATTAATCTTTTGTGTACGAATTAATTATGGAGAGAGATAACGTGTTTAATATCAATGTTTGCACAGTCTTTAGGTTAAATGGAATATTATGTAGTAAATCAATGCTTAGAGTGCTCTTTACACAAGTATTATAATGTAATATGTCACAGACAATTTATGTATTTTATGGGCGCTGTTGGAATGCTATGATAGTAGTGGTAATTTTTTTTCTTTCTTAGTAGACGAATTTAGATCATTCTAACCTTTGATTGATTAGCGTTGGCTCATAGATACTTCAGTTTTATTTGTACTCCGTGTTTTACGCAATGAAGACCGTTGGTGACTGTTATCGCTCAAGATATAGAACAGAAATTAAAACTAACAATTTCACTCGAATATATGTAATATTATATTATGGATATTTTGTTTCCTTCTCCCAATATATACAATTGGATATCGCTTCATGTGAAAGGAGAGAAAATAAAAAGAGATTTATTTTTAAAAATACGTTTAGTATTACACAGGATAGCTATGTATATATTTCGTAACGAAACTTCTTCCATATCATGCTACGAATATCTCGTGTGTTTGTAATACGTACGTTTCATATGTAAAACAAACATAAAATTAATAATTTTTGAAAGTATCTATATGATACCTTACATCTCACGAGCCAAAAAAATCGAAATTTACAAAGCTTCCAACTGAATATCATTCAAAGTAAAAGTAAAAGAAAATTATTTTAAAAAATATTTTTAGCGCATATATCTATATCCCTCAGCTTAAGCACATATTGTAAGCAAGTAGAATGTAAATTGAAAGCAATCCTAAGCGAGGATTAGCAGGGATTAAGAATAAATAATAATAATTATCGTCTCGCCAACTAATTATTACTCGAGTCGAATCGAAAAGATTAAAATTTCCAAGTCTTCCAAATAATTCTCTCAGCTGACCAGAAATTATTGCCACTTCAATCGAATTACTCAACAATACGGAACTATTCTACAGTTCATCCCGACATTATTTCTTTAACTTGGCCATGCAATCTGGCGAGCTAATTACAACTGAATTATATTATTACAGGCCGTGTAGCACGGGAACATCGTTAATTTTACAATTCAACGAATTTTCCACGCGGAAACGGGGAAACGACGAATACGGACGACGAGCTGTGTGGAAAACACGTTTGCGCGTTTAATCAAATTCGTGTCGCGTATTATCAAGCAAACAGAAGACTCAGAGATAAGGGATTTACATTTCCACGTTGCGTTGGTCGGAGGCTCGCGTAGGAAACGTGACGAGAACGAAGCAACGGCTATCCATTCCCTCCACTTTGATGGCAATTAACTCACTTATCGAAGCTGGTAACCAAAGAATTAGTAATTTAAACGATCTTCACGCGCACGCCGTGGACTCGAGTCGGTTTTCAGTACTTTATCACGTACGGCTACACCGTCGTTGACGCAGCCCATCGTCGTCATCGTAGTCGTCGTTTTCCCTCTTAAGGGGCGCGGCCACGTTTTATGGCACTCGACATCGGAGCTTTCGGTTCACTTTCAGCAGTCGACGACGATTCTCGAGGATCTTCGCAAGATTAATGGCACAGGTGTACGTTTCAAAGGCGTGCAAATATCGCTGTCAACGCTTGCTCCGCGGTAATGAAACGCGCGATAATGCTACGTGTACATAGAAACGTTCGCATGACGAAGCAACGCCATTCGCGAACCGTTGGGAGTCTGATTCGTGCAGACGTCAGGCTTACAGTCGGTCCGCAGATTTTCCGGAGTTTCGTGATAAATGACTCGCAACGATCGACTGACCGACGCAGCACTCGAAATCATAGTCGTACATATTCGTTCGATCCATAAGTTCTGTTTCATTTCATATCGAATGTAAGATTATAACTACCGTAAATTCACGTTCTGATGAACTATCGTTCTGACAAATGTGCGAGAACTTAGAACAATCAAATATACTAATAATGAATTCTTATGAGAGCAAGCATTTCAATCTTCGGATGTTTCCTTCGTTGGAACAATAGTTCATTAAAGTAGCTTAAGTCCAAACAATAGAATATTACCATAATATGTAATAACATAATATGTAATATACTAATAACATTTGATTACATTGAATATTATATGTGCTTCGATAGCTTTTGGTTCTATCTTTCATGCGAATGTTGAAATAATAAATCTTTTTTATGAAATTTCACATTATGTCGGGCATTTAATAACAATGACTCTTCAAGAAGTTCTCCAGCATCCGCTTTACCCACTGAACAGATACTCTAACAGATTGACATTCTTCCTTTATTATCTTCATCCAAAATATTTTTAATGGAATTTTCTTCTACTACGATAGAAGAATGAAAGAATTTTAAAGAATTACAAAGAATTGTAGAATTAAAAAAATCATAGAATAATATATGATAAGTAAAACAATTATCTGCCAAAATTTAAAAATGATCAAGATGCAGCTTGTGGACGATTCAAATACAAATCACGGAAAAACAAAAATTTTCACATTTCCGGAATCACGTAAAAACTTGTGACTCGAACTAATAGAAATCGTAGTGGTGGAAATCGTGTAAAAATAAAAATTGAAAATGGAAATTTCGTTAAAGGCGTAAAATGTCGTTCGCGGTTGGCCTCGTGGTACACCGAGGGTTTCGAGTGGGTGGCTCTCTTTTTTATTTAAGAGAAACACACCTAATTCCCCTACTCTGGAGAGGATCGCTGTTCAAATAAACCGAGCGACCCCCTGGCGATTTACGTCCTCGCCCTCGCGTCTTTCCCGCGGGTTGCAAAGCGTTTGCCTCCGAACCGATTGCTGACCCGCGAGAATGGAAGAGAAAAGAGGGCAAGTCATATGTACGTGTTTGTCGTTTGTCATTGGCCCTGTTTACCAGGCCAAATGAATTACGCCTCGACAGAAGAATTTTCTTGCGCGCTTTTCACGTGAGACCTCATGCTCTTCGTTCGAAAGATACAAGCAAGCTCTATTTGTTTTCGTAACATCGGCTGACCGGGTTCGTTCGTCATGGCTGCCAAACAGATACACCCAGGAAGAACGTTTCTCTTAATTAAAAGCCTCTACTCGAGATGTGTTCCGTTTCGTCGAAACGGTTGAAAGATCCCGTGAAAGACGTTTCGACGTTCATCTCGAGTTCTTATGTATCTCACGACTGATACATACATGGTATACCTCCTATACGCGCTCGTGTATCTACGGTGAATGGTGAATGTTCAGCAGAAAATAAACTGTTTGTTTGTTCTGTGATGGCATTCGTGTAACGCGGTGGCGTTCAGAAATTTTTAAATCCTTGGATTTAAGTCGAGGATATAAAAAGTTCTATGCTGTTCTACATAGAAGCACTACAACGGTGTGTAAAAGTTTCCAGATATAGAGGCCGTAAAAGATATTTATTATAGCATTTACATAATAATTAATTAGGTCTAAGTATATTAAAGTTCGTATTATTTAGTAGTTTAGTATTACTTTTATGTAACTATAAAAATATGATGTAAAAGTGAAATGTAAAGACTGAAAAACAAACGCTTTAATGGAAAATAAATGTATATGCAAATATTTTTTGCAATCACCGCAGATTTTTCGGTTTTTGTTTTAAAAGCGATATTTTAAAGAGTTTTAACTAATCCTCTTACGCTTTGCATATTATTCTTAAAAAAGAATCGATGAATTGAAAAACAAAGTCGAATGAACGTAAGCAAATAAAAACAAAAAAATCCAGATTATTCACAAAAATGATCCTTTGGTTATCTATTACAATAATCTATTCCGATCCAAGAAAATTTCTACATCGTACTTGTAAATTCTGCAAACATCCAGGCCCGATGTTTTTGAAGAACGTTGCTTCCATCTCAAAGACACGCGAAAGAACCGTCCAAGAAAATGAGAACGTTCTTATATTTTTATAGTTCCTCTTTTTTTTCGCTACTCCTTGTTGGCTACCGTTTTGTTCCTTTTCACTTAATTCCGTTTCATTTGCCATCGTGGCGCGTTGCACCGACAACTACGATTAATAAACGTTCTGTTTCTGGAAGTTCATCGATTTACGAAGACACCGGGGCTGCAGTGGAACAGAGATAAAAATACAGCAGAGAGAAATAAAAAGACCTCGAAGAAACGGCGCTGAATGATGCTCGAGATGTTTGTATCTTCTCTTGGCGAGGGCGGCCGTTATTAAACACTTAAATCTTCCTCGATGTACGAGATGAAAAAAGGAGGCGGAACAACTGACAAAAGGAATAAACAAAAATGAACGAAAGAGGGCTGAAGGTTACGGGATAAGTAAATTTACGAGAAACAAGCGATGCGCTGTTCTGGATTTTCTAGTGCTAACGAATTCCCTGTTAATCTAGCCTCGTTTCTCAATAACGATTCATAATCCGTTTATTTTATAAAGCATTCACACTGGTCATATAAGAAAGAAATGTTGTTTATGGGTGGGATGATTCACACGATTTTCTTCGTTTCTGTATCGTTTTTACAAAAAAAAAAAAAAAAAGAATAAAATAATTTAGAAGAAATTTACTCAACTTCCTAAACTCCTAAGGAAATTTGTAAGAATGATTATTCAGAACAAGCTATTCACGTAATTATTTTGTAATTACGAGATATTAATAATGTTATTTTATTATGCACCGTTTTACACTTTTGCATCTCTAAAGTTCCCATAAATACATTTTTGACCTAATAAGTCTAACAAATATTTATTCAGTCTGTATCACCCACGTTATTAAAACAGTTTCAAAGTATTTAGATCCAAGACTAGATACGAAACTGACTCAGATATAAGACCGAAATAATTCAAGAACCAACGTGAAGGAACGAAGCAACTCCATAAAACACGAAATGAATAAACTATTTTTATAGAAAAAAGAAACATCAGGTCTTTCGCAATATTCGTATGAGAATAGAAACAATGCGCTGAAAGAACAGAAAAAGCAGATGGTCGAGAGCGTGAGATAAATCATTTCCAAGATCAGTCCAGAAAGACTAGCAAGTACCGCGGAACAGGATGAAGAAAGATCTTCTATCCGCAGGAGCGTTTTCGAGGCTACCGCGAACTCTTCAGAAAAATTCCACGAACGCTTCGCGGGTTCGTTCCGGTCTTGAATCTTGAGTGAGCCGGCCGGTAGAGAAATGTAATTAAAGTCCGATAGAAAACTCGACCTCGCCATCGAATCGCACTTCGTGATACAAGTTAATTCGGGAAATTAAAAAATTTCGAGCAGCTACTCCGTTTATTTAACCGTTTCCTAGCCAGACAGTTTCGGATCCAATGAAACAACGACCGTAACGAAACGAACAGTTTATCTGTAGCTTGCCCAAAAAAAGCAGAGGAGTTAGGAACGAAACGAAAAAGAAACTGCAGAACGAAACTCAAGGTTTAATTAAGACAAAATAGAAAATTTCATCGCGCCGCTCGAAAGTGTTTTACACGCCGGACAAAGCAATCTACGAAATTAAAAAATTCCTCCATTATCGCGACGTGTTACCGTTTCTTTCACGGGTAACGTCCACGGAATCAGCAAGACGCTTCCTTGGATCGTCGGCAGTTACTTGGTGGATCCGAAGAGAAGGGAACAAAAACAAGCTTTGGCGAGAACTACTCTACAAATTTAATTAAAACTTCATATAGACGTGGTCTGTCGCGTTATCATTCCCCGCGAATAAACCAGCTCGTCGTCGAGGTCCAAATATTTTTTTACACCGATCGACCCCTGACGAATGTTGAAACGACAGCAAAGTTGAAACAGTTGGACCTGTTATGTAATTTTACTTCTCTATTTGATATCTACCAGTGGTAATTGGTTCAGGTTTTCTTTCCCCCCATATATTAATAGTCTCTTCATGGAGATAACCCCAATCAGAAAAAAGATAGTGTCACATAAAAATGCATTACAATGATCGATAATGTAATATTACGTTTCAGCATATCTAAATCGTACCCCTGTAGATAAATTATATTATCAGAAACTCGTATTTCTTTAAATTAATAATAATATGCAGTACGAGTTTTGAGATTGGATAATGAATTCCGTAAATTCTTATCTTGCCTCAAACTATAGAAACTTGTAATTTTTCTAGTTTAATCGATCAAGTTATTTCTTAAAATTCCATTTGTATTGGTAACAAATTTGTCAATGCTATGCAGGAATATTCGCAAAATTTCACTATCAAGTCAAATATAACTGAGATCTTCTTCCTGATATTAACTCTAACCATCCCAGCTATGTCAACTACTTCCATGATCACCTGAAACAAAATGGTACCTGCATATTTAACCTCAGTGCACAAAAGAGAAAGAGAAAGAGAGAGAGAGAGAGAAAGAACAAGAAACTCGGGGAAAAACGCGAAGAACGAAAGGTCGCGACGACGAGTTAGAAAATGAATGATGAATTCCAGTGTTCTGCGTCCTCGGCTCCATGTCCCTGTGCGCGCGTGTTGAGCCAGGTTTGCTGGCGCCTGTACGGCAGGCAGCCAGACGGGCGCCACCGTTCAAAAGGGTTTCGCGTAGCTGGAACAAGGACGGTGTCGTCGGTGATCCGAGCGAAAGGGGCGATCGAAGCGGAGGAGAAACAAGCAAAAGAGACTCTGGAACGGGTGCAAAGAACGGAGACAGCTAGACGAAACAGGGACGCAGGCGCGAGCGGGGAAAAACCGTCGATTTCTCCCTCTCTGTGTCCTCTATCTCCTTTATATGTATCTGGAAAATCGTGTTGCAGGACCAACAGCCTGGAATACGGTGAAACCTCCCCTTGGTCCAGGCTGGATTGAAAGCTACTTAGATGCTAACAACGAATCCATTTCAATCTCCGCGAATGCATTCCCAATGGAGCACATACAGAGATTCGTGGGACTAACTTCTACTAAAATCTGCGAAAACTTGTTAACTTACGAGCTGAATGAAAGGCAAAAGGAATATTGTGGGATGGGTGCGAGATAGCAATTGGTTTGGTGGGATAAGATATGTTTGTTTGATGTTCTTGTGGTTTTGTCATAGATGGAGATTGGACAGATGGCGAGATCGTGATGTGAGAATGTTGAAGAGATACAGTGAAATTAGAAACGATGAAGTTCACACGTTTCGAGTGTTGAAGGATATAATTACAGACACTTTTGGGGAATCGACTTACGTAAAGTCAACTTGGAATTTTCATTCGAGACTATAATCTAGATCTTTAACAATTTCAGCTTAATAAAGCAATTGTTTTTATCCATCTAAATCACGTATGAAATGTAGTTTTGCTGATTGTACAAACACTAAATCTTATGTTGTGTAATACTAACGTATTTATAGAGTCTATGTACATTGCAGTGGTGCAGTGTTCTCGTGGCGCCATGGTGGACTTCGAGGATGAACTTCGGAATAAAACAATGAGTAATGGGGTGGTGACGCTTACAGTACTACAGAATGGGAAAGGGGTAGTTTTGCGAAAGGAACAATTAATGGCGCTTTTTAGTGGACTCTGTAGATAATGGGTTCTAATATAGTTCGTAATTTAGTATTTTGTTTTGTATACCATTATTAAAGGAATTTTCACATCCAAGTCTTTCCTGGAACTATCAATTTTTTCTAATTAAGCCTCTCTTGAATATTTCTTCGTGAATATTTTTTTTGATATAACACACTAGAATTATTTCTTATAACATACGGTCTATTATTGTC
Organism: Bombus haemorrhoidalis; assembly: GCA_014825975.1. Taxonomy (NCBI): domain Eukaryota; kingdom Metazoa; phylum Arthropoda; class Insecta; order Hymenoptera; family Apidae; genus Bombus; species Bombus haemorrhoidalis. The sequence continues at coordinate 5,174,553 of CM026170.1, forward strand.
TTCTTGGTATTGTAATGTGGAAAAAATATTTCAATCGCTGTATCGTGATTAATATTACACGAGAAAATACGATAGTAACTGTCAGCATCGAATTGAATATTATATGACGTTATATACATTTATTTATAGATAACCGAGTATCAAGTTCATTATATAATAAATAGCGGAGGAGTCGATGTCACTTGGCTTAATAAAATTATCATTATCCGCGCCAATGTTAGATTAATTTGTTACGAAATTGCGAAAATCAATGTAATCTACTGTCAATGAGCAATCAATTTGGCTGCTACAATCAATCATGTATGACGCGACAAGCGGACGGGGTCACGAAGGGTGGCTGCCACCCTACTGCATCGAAAAAGATTATATTTTGTCGATGGAACGACATAAAATAGGGCATTAAGCGCATTATGAAGCGTCAAAATATATAGAAAAATTATTATTTTAAGTATAACCATACACTATATTGTGATACTATATTACTAGATACTAGTATATATTACCAGATACTACTATAGATAGATATTACTAGATTAGTTGGGAAATAAAATAAAAAATATATGTAATAAAATTCTAAAATTAAATCGAATTATGCAAAGTCAAATTATGCAAAATCAAAATTAATCAAAGTTATTCTAACAATAGGAAATTTAAAACTTAATACACAAATGACGCAAACTTATTTTTTTAATTTGGAACATTGTAAATTAATAAAAAATTCAATATTATCTTAAGTAATAGTAGCAATAGTCAAATAATATCTAGAATAATCAAATAGGTATTGCAGAAATATTTTGCAGAATAATTTGTTTTCTTTTTCGTACGTTTAAAAAGCCAGAAAAAATTGGGCACTCTATAAGAATAGAGGAGATTGTTGAAGCGTCTGCTAGATGAATGTAACAATGTTGTATGTCATACTGATTGTTTGGGGTATAAAGGTAAACGGTAGGGAAAAAAAGCAAACGGAGTACGGTGCTTAAAGAGGTAAAAAACGAAGCAAAGAAAGGAGAGAAGAAAGGCACGAGGGCGGAATAGAGTTAAGAGAGTAATTAGGAGGAAGTACGATTGTGAACAAGTGAGTGACTTAAGAGAATGAAATACGAATTCTTAATTACTCGGGAATTGTATACGACAATTTGTACAAGTGTTTCTCATTTACAGCTAAAACTTGGATAATGTAGTCTAGATAATCGTGATAAAGTTTAAAATCACGATACTTACTTTGTAATTATTCAAAATTAACACGAAGGCAAGATTTAAGACTTGAAGTGCACGTTATTTGAAGTTTATTACAAAGAATAGCACAGTCCATTTATCAAAATTGAATTTGCTTTTGATCAGTGAAGTTACTTCAGTAGTCTTATTTAAAAGATTAATTTTCCAAAATCGGTTACTTAACGTTGGATAAAAACCAATCAAATTACTGCACAAACATCAGCAATAAAATGTTTCTTAATCTGTTGCCGATCGATAAATTTATACGAAATAAAGATCACATTCAATTTCGATGTAGAGATCTTAATAAAATATTTAATAAACCTCAATATTACAAAACACATAATCTTTGATACAAGTACTTCTCAAACTTCGCTAAGCCTTCTAGGAAGTCCACTGCAATATCTTTTTAATATCAGAGTAATACTACTTTCGTACAGTAAGAAACCCGCTGGCTCAAAATAGAAAAGTTCCACCCTAAAACATTACGTTCGATCGACATCTATTTACACCCCATCCACTTCCCAATTGTTCTTCTTTTCACGCACATCGTATTTTCTTCTTCCTTTCATAACTTCAGCCCAATATTTCGCTCATACCTCGTACGACATTCCAACCAGCTACGGCGATGTTTTTAACAAGCAATCACCAGCACCCCGTTGCGTGGTGAAAATTTCATCGAAACACCGCGGTGAACCGCGAGCCCCACCGGGTTCCGCTATGCGATCGATGAACGAACGTGCATCGAATACGTTGAATCGTCGAAAAAGCGGACGCCGTCTTCATCTGGAAGGCTCCCCAAACATACCGAAATAATACGCGGTACAAATCGATATCGGTGGTTACTCGATCGGTCAAGGGGGCGGTCCAAGTCGCGAAATATTGCTCGAGGAGACTGTGGTTTCGAACCAACGCGATAGAACAGGAAAATCTCTGGCGTGAGAATTCGAGGAGAGATAGACGACGCGGAGAAGCTACAGCGACTCACGAAAGTATTTCAACATTTACGAGAGGAAAGTTCTATTGTACGTGTCACATATAACATCTTGAAATATGAATGACAGTGTAACGAGACACGACTATCGTAATTACATGAAACAAATTTGAAACTAGTTTGAAAATGTATATAACATATGCAAAATACTGCAGTACTATAAGGTTTGGCGATGATTCTGAAGCTGTGTACGGAACTGTGTACATGATGATTATGAAGAATAAAATCGTTTCAGCCCGATTTATCAGTATACCTTTTGAGCGGCTGAAACTATTTTCGCATATATTTTTGACACGCATAACATTCAGAATTATGCACATTTATGACAGTACACATACCATATTCATAACTATCTATACATACGATATTCGTAAAAGATTTTCAGAAGCGTTCGAATACTTTCGTAAGCAACTGTACATTTATTTGGTCTGCTTGAAGGTGGAAGGGAGGAAGGTGATATTTTTCTAAGGGGAAAAGTTTCAAACGCAGACAGTAACTGCTTTTTACCGTGAAAAGGCTCCATTGTCTGTCCCGTGCTACGCCTCTCCGTTGTGTTCCCACCCGTTCTTTCCTTCTTCTCTGTCTTTCTTTCTCAGCATCCTCGAAAGCATAAACACTTCGCGACGGCCGGAAGTCAGAAGTTTGGCTTCAACCTGCGGTCCTAGAGGTAGGAGGGTCGAAAGGGTAGAGAGATTTATTTCTCGTCCCTTTCGTATGTTGATAAGCGGCGACGACACCGCGAGATGACATTTTGATGGTTTAGGAAGTTTTTCAAAATTTTCAATTATTGGATTCGATATTTTGGAAGATTTATCGCACAAAAATGTACGTTCCTTGTATATGTAGTGTTTCGATTAGACTCTCTAATATAAATGATACTAACAGGATCTCTAATTTGTAATAAATGATGTTAAGAACAAGCCTCAAATGAGAGAGGAATGTATCCTTTACCTTTCTCTCATTTATCTTTGTATATATGTAGTAATGATCTTCTACTTTGTGTTATAGAATAATTTTCTGCTTGGTTGTGCTCATTTCATCCTGTATAGTTGTTCTTTAATGTACCTTGGAATTCAAAGTAGAAGGTTCACCTATTTAGGTTGGCGATCTTGTATCAAAGGACGAAGCTATTTTCATACTATTGAATATTCTATTTCGTGCACGGTCGTAGAATGTACACTTTAGCGATTAAACGGAGTTGTACAATTAACTTAATGACCTACTCCTCGAGTACGTCCCACGTTGAATTTAAAATTGATAACGCTTATTTTATGTTACAAGTCCGTTAAATTCATTCCTCGATTACTAAAATGTATCTTAAAGTTACATTATAATTTCATTTCAGAAAATTCCAAACATATGTTGGAGTAACGAAAGGTAGCTTTCCCTATATTCCCTTTAATATTTTCGCTTTCAACACACTACGTAGCATACAAAAGAGCATTTTTCAAGATCAAGGTACTTCGAAAGTTTCGCTTTCATCCGTTAATGAATCAACAAGAACTATTAGTTTCATTAACAGAATATAATTATTGGCAAATATTTTATTTTCAAAGGAGCATAATTGCTTTTCTGCATTCCGTTTAAAATTATAATAAATTAGTTTTCATTGTTTTTAAACCATTATGAAGAAAAACAGGTGCATCGTTTACCTGATAGACGACACATATATAATTCTGATTTAAAATTTAACTTAAATCCGTATATCAAAGCTACAGTTGCACGGTAGTTTTCAATTGATTTAAACGATTCGCTGAAAACGTAAGAAAATAAAGATGATCGAGGAGGAGATAGATTTTGATCAGCTATCACAAGCTACATTTGTAATGTAATCAACTGACAATTTCTTTCGTTAGCGAATGCAACAAATATAGTAACATACACAGTACAAAACAATCGAAGATATCAGAATTCTCACCCGTTTGGAAGTGTAACGTAAAAACGCTCGAAAATTTTGGAATCTCTTTGCGTTTGCTCATTTTACGAGCAGAGTTAGCCGATTGAAAGAATCGGGAAAGTGTTGCAGCTTCGTGTTGGATAAACGCATTTTCATTTCGAAGAGAAATCGAGGTAACACCTGTCGCATCAAGCTCGTAGAAATGGAAAGTGAGCTAGTGGTGGTAGAAGGGCACTGGTGCGAACACGCTGCTCCACGACCGATCGATTGTATATCTGGGGTTAACCTTCGCTTCTACGGAATCTGAGTCTTTTTGCAGAATACTATGTGTAATAACCAGTCACATGCTAACTCAACTTAGAAATTTACTAACGATTTTTGTTGCAAAAATTGTATAGAGAAGCCAGGATACTAGGTTTTACCTCAGCTCTCTTAGCCAGTTCTTCTGTTTCTAGTTTTAACCGCAGTTCTTCTCTTTTGCTAGAATCGTACGTTGCATTCTCCTTCGACACGTTGACTGTTACGCGAGTTTTATATATTTTGCTCGAAGAACCACGATATATTGAAATACATCGTAACATTCAATTTTCGCAAAATATTCTATCGCATTTATGCACTCTCTATCTGGCAATATCTTATCTTATTTTAATGATCCCTAAAAGCTTCAGTAACATCGATCTAGTAACATCAATGATAAGAGTAACATATTTTGATAAATTTAATTTTGCTAATAGACAAAGACAATGACATATCAGCAAGGGCAAAGTGGAAATATAATTTTTTAGTTTCGTCTGTATTACTAGAGTACACTGATCATGTTTCACAATTTCTAAAATTTCTCCGTTCGAGTTTCGCCAAGTAATCAGTTTTCTTGTTCCAACATCCGCAACATGTTTACTTCAACTCCTGATTTTACGACCATGCTATGTCATGCTCTATACCGTACCTAAACCATCTAACATTCAATCTCACTCTACTAACTTTATACTGAATCTGAAACTATACATCCGACACCATACAACGTGCCGTCTTCCAACCCTTTTGACTCGGCTGCAAAACACTGAACATCCAACCGTATACCTCGTGAAGGATCGAAGCCAACGAGCCCAAAAGCTTCGTCAACTCGCACCAGCGACGAATCTTCCAAGCGAACACTCGTTCAACGAGTCGACTTTAAAGGATACTTTTAACACATGTGCATACAGGGTGCTCCAGAATAAACGATATGTATTCGTATGTAGATACGAATTTCTAGATTGATTTTGTCGTTTATTTATAAATTACGCGATCGAATTAAAATACGCTCGATTTTACATTACGAAATAACCTACATTATGAAATGAACTTAGCATTTACGCGAAATATTGAAATTACGTAATGTCAAGAATATTGTCACGTAATTATTCAAAATTTTGCTTTGTTAAGTGGACATTACAATGTAATTGGTACATTGTACTGGTATATTATAAAACAATAAAATACAAAACATCATATCATGAATTATTCGTTGCAATTATTACAAAACTGGCAAATTTTACTTTATTCGGAATTTTACATTATAAGGTATATATAATACGAAAGCATTAAGAGTGAGTTTATAATAAAATAATTGAGAAAGGAAAGCGATGAATAGCATCCCACTAAGCACAGTAATTCAATTGAAGCGTTCAAATATTAATGTCAGGCAGTGTATATATCATAATCCTATCCTTTACCATCCCTTAGCAATTTACCCCATAGACCAACTTCCTGTCCAAGTGCATCACTCGTCCTGGAACACTCTGTATAGTAAAATCCGCGGAGATCACGTGGCGGAAGGGCCGATAAGCAGGCGAAACATATGCATTCAGGGTGCGCACTATCCAGACTAGATGAAATCGGCGTGGAAGGTTACGCGTTCGCAGGAGCGGTGTGCCGATCCTAATCGGATTACACGGCCCATTGAAGTCAGAAGTGCGATCTTTTAAAGGAGGCCAACATAACGCGCTTGTTAAACGTCGTGTGTGGACGCACATCGAGGAAATCGATATTTTCCGCGACGTCACGATATGACCGGCAACAACCCTCTGTACGTCGTATTCACCGGCTGGTAGATAATCCAGCCAGGAACCTCGTTACCCTCGTATCGCGAAATTACCGAGGCCCTCGAATTTCCATTGCTAGGGATCCACCCTGACCAAGTGCATCCAGCATCTATGTGGAATTCGCTGGAATTTGGACGCACTGCAGCACGATCCTATCTCCTGCTACAATTTTCAATATGGATGTATCACGAGAGGAGACGAGCCTCTTTAGGGAGAAAATGTTACACATTCTTTCGATACGTTGTTGCGTAAGTGATTTATGAAGGAGTTAAAGAAATATTTTTTGATGAGAAATATTTTCTTGTTAAATATTACGAAATAGGAAAATACTAAATGCAGTTACGCCGCGTTAGGTATCATTTGATTAAAATTTTGAGCATATTGAATATTTTTATTCTACTTTCGTATAATATTCCAAAATAATGTTCTTTGTATCGCGAGCCTCGAAGAATGTTGAATCTAGAAATTCAAGAATTTGGAAGGTCTCACGACTGGGCTATCACAAAGTGTATTTGAAGGGGGTTGATAAGGAATGAACAGGGTGGTTGTTGCTGAATGTGCGATTAGGAAAAGTTTTCCTCTTGGAAGAGTGAGGAACGATTAGCTTAGGGTTAGATTGTATTATGGTTATTTTAGTGTTTGGTTGATGGGATCCTTTAGGGGAGATGTTCCTTTAGATATTCGATCAATCTGGAAACAGTCTCGCTGTTAGATAAAGACAAGAGAATAGATGCTCTAGGCCGAGGGCGAAATAACCATAGTTCTCGGCAACTTTTAATTACTTTGAAATTTCTGAAATTCTAATTACTTTCATATCAACCAATACCGATTACTTAAATATTAATATTTGATTATCGATGTCAGTGAAATTGTATTCGATATTTAATTTAATCGTTTAATAATTAATTAATTAATTAGAGATTTAAATATCAGGATGAAATCTGTTTTTAGTACATGCAACTCGCATATATACGTCTCCAAAAACTGTATTCAGATTAACTTTACATCAAGAAAACAACTTCGTAACTCCGTCAAATAGATTTAGTCGCGAAACTTCGTTGCACTTCTGACAATCCTAGCACAAGAAACAGTTGGCGAAATACGTTTGCCGTTATAATAAACTCAACCCTTAAGTCTCCCGCTTGGATTCCAACAATGTGTTGAATCGTTGGGAGATTGTCTCACAGTTTAAAACACTACTGTCCAAGATAAGCTCCGGAATTTAGGGAGATTCCTTCACTTTGTCCCCGTTACAGTAACACAGAAACGTTAGCTAATGCCGCATTATACGCGAGAAATATACATACATATAGTATGGTATACGAGCAGAGAATTCATCGTGAACATGTGTTGATTCGACTGTTTTCAATCGTGATATATGAAACGGATGAAAGAGACTTGTGTGTTTTAAATTCGCTTAGGATTCGTACTTTGAAAATACTGAATTCGCGTAAATGAAATATCGTAAACTCTTTATTCTGTCAGAGAATAATACGATCAAACAAGTACTGACCTTTCGTGTGAGATTGAAATTTCATTGTAAAATGTAAACTTTGAATTTACGTTGCAATTTACTACGTAAAAAAAATCGTCTTCATCACAATCTTTCAAAGATTTTAAACTTTACAATCAGCGAAGACGTTCTCTTAAAACTTCGATTTAATTTTCCCTAAAAAATCATCCTCTATCCTTCTTCAATTATTTTATTATTCAATTAAATGAAACGTGGAAATCGGATACGAAAAAGAGCACATGTCAATATACCCGTATTTTCCGTCACCTAGCTTTTAAAAACTATAACTCTGCGGTCAACGGAAACAAAATATATTTTACGCATTCCATCTAGCTTCATCCGAAAGATAATTCTCTATTCGTTCGAAATTATACGCCAAAATCGTAGAAAAATAGTATAGAAGTCATAATCTGAATTCGCAACGTAATCTCGCAGTCCAAACGTAAAGTCTTCCACTTGGATGAATATAAATCGTGTAATTTCAAGATCTCTGCGAGTAATTCCTTACGGGGAATGATTTTATTAAGACAACGTGAATCGTTCGGTTCAATATGATCGAATCTTCCTAAAGCGAGCTACAAGGATCGAACACCAAAGAGAGATAGACGAATGGACTCAGACAGAGAGAATCTCTTCAAAGAGAGGGAGAAAGGGGGAGGGGAAATGAGTTTGTCGAGCGTTCGACCTGTCTCTGGCTCGATATCTGTCGATCGGTCGCGGATGGAAGAACACGGTCCGGGGGTGCACTTAAATAAAGGGCCGATCCGTCGCTCGTGGACGTCTAAATAGATGGGCAATGGGTTCTTGAATTATGAGCCAGCGTACACAGGCCGGCATGGTGTAATGTAATTATTGCTCTCCGAATGTATTGGCTCCATTTCTGTATTAAAATCGGCCGCGTTTACCGTGGCCACCTCCATGCGCCCGAGTACCGGTTCGATTAAATGGACTTTAATTCGCGTAAGAGGCAGACCGTAGAAAAGATCTCGCGGAACAGACGGTGCCTTGCTTTCGCTTATTTCCTCTTTTTTACGGGGTTTTTTCTTTTGTGTATAAATTAGAACGTAAATCATGCGGTTTCTCGGCGGTGAATCTCTCTTTCAAAAGAAAGTTAAAGCACCCATCTTAAGGGCAGAGATGCGTATTAAATGTCCCGAAGGACGTTGATAGCGTACAGTGATTAAGGGAGGTTCACAATGTTTATGTGGTGAATATAGAATGGAAGAAATGAGGGTTCGTAATCGGTTTATTCTTCGCGTATGCACTGACTGATGTAAATACTTTCATTATAGGAACCTTTCACGAATACGTTGTGTGTGTTATATAAAATATTTTGAAATTTCAGTAGGTCCATAACCAGACACGAGTATCACGATTACAATCCTAAAATTTGAAAACTGAACGGAAAATGTCTATAAAAAAATACAAGATATATTTGAAAGTACTATTCTGACTGTATAATACATTCGTAATAGTTCTCTCTGACAATCGTTACAAATTTTTATTTTAGACCTAAATAGTTGTTCCTTTATCTTGTTCCAATTGTAGATAAAAGATGCGAAAAACAGAGGATCAATAAAAACGCACTTTTTCTCGTGCGTTCCTTATACATATGTATTTATACAACCCTTATGTGTATCCTCCCTTTTAAGGATTCATTTCTTAAATTTACCTATCAAGCATACATATGCGGTAAATGCAATGCGCAAACATAGTATACTACGAAAATAATTCCTCTTTGACTGATCTACACCCTCGCATACGAGTAAATACTCTCTTTCTCTCTCTCTCTCTCTCTCTCCCGAGGATTCACCTTGATAGACACGACGAGTACGGTTGTCTACACTCGATTCACTGGAGGATAGCAAACGATTCGGAGGTCGAGTTACACGGATACGTTCTAACAACGCAACGTAGGAGCGAGAAAATCGTTACTGATCCCCTTTACGAGAGACACGTTGGCCGGCCAGAATTTCGTTCCAAGGGAGGCGACAAAAAGCTCCTCGTCTATTTTCCATGGCGATGTCGTAGTCCGGCTCCGGGTTTCCTGGCAACCAGCGCAACGGCCTGACGGCGGCTGGACCGATTCCAAGGACGACGATCTGGGTTAACGTCGCGAAATTGTGCCGGCCTTCGCGTCTTCGTCCCGACGAATCGGCTTTAAAGCTTAACCGGCGAATCGATACCACGATATCCAGCGACACGACGACCAAGGATTTACTCCTCGTCGCCGTTGGCTGACCCGCCACACACTGCGTACTCGGGAGGGGTTTATTGAGTAAATGACTGCTCGTTTTTCGACGTTAACTCGACGGATTGATCAGCTTGCGTGAATGGGTTAGCAAGCGATCTTTTATGTTAATATATATCGCGAGTCTATCGCTGTGTAAGAGGACATTTTTCTTCTCTTTTCTTAAGGAAAATGTCGACTACGATCTAATCTTCTTTGATTGATCGACAGATCGGGATCTTCGAAATTGATCCTTTGTATCCTTGGTTGATGGTTACATTTTTATTTCGTTATGACTGATATTGAAGCTTTTTATGGTTGTATGGACAAATAGTTAAAAAATTGTCAAGTATCTGATCGTTATATGAAAGTTATTTTTAAAGAAGAATAAATCAAAGTTCTCCTTTTTTTTTTTTTTGCAAATAATCAGAGTGAAACGTTTCATGTGATTGGTATCGTTCTTCGAAATTATATGTTATAAGAAAATTGTTAAATAGTAACCTAATATAAAGTGTCTTTGTTTTATACTTAATATACTTTATCTGGTAATACTAGGTATAACCTAATCTAAAAGTTAAGTCCAATATAAAAATTCTTGCTTCTATGTAACTTAGAAAGTACAGTTTTGAAATTCGTATTGATATTAATGTTTCAATTCAATTAATGACAATGAAACGAAGATCTCGAGAGTTGAGGACGGATAGGTTGGTTAGATGTGTATTGAATGGATCCAGTTTTCAACCATGAACGGATTTTGGTTGCTACGTACCGCATCAAAAATTCAAGATAAGACAGGCCCAAGGCCTCGAATATAAATCTCTGCTATTATAATCCGACTGATTTAAAGGCGCGAAATATATCATATATGTCACATTCTACTAAACGCGCGGTGAGATTTTTCTTTAGTGAACTCCTGCCTCTGAGCATACATTTTTCACTTCTTCTGTAAAACGAATCATACAGAATTTTCCTTTCTTCGTTGATAGCTATTAAATCGAAGATTATTTATTACGTCAAACGTAATTGGCCATCGATATTTTTCAAGATCAGTCGCTTATTATTGGAACATGAAAGTTAGAGAATTTCCATTTCTTGATACTTCTTCGTAGTTTAAACTCCATCTCTATTTGTACTTTCTTATAAAATTTCAAGATTTTTATTCTCAATCTTTCCTTATATTTTCAATCTCGTGCATAACTTAATTAATTTCGGGTTTCAGTAAATTGATAATATTGGAATATTTGCTGAGAAAATTTAAACAACGCGAAATATTCGAGTCATTGAGTGAGCCGGTTGTTTTTGTCTGATTTTTAACTCGCATCATTAATAGTGGATATTATCATATGTACATGCGCTGATAACATCAGCAACCTGAATAGAAAGTTCAACGCGAGCCGCATGAGACTCATGTTGCACTCAACGCGTTAAAATGAATAGTTTGCCCTATGAAGGGTAGAAATAGTGTATGTAGTAACGTCATAGAATAACATAAAATATCTAAAATATTTTATACATAGTCTACGTTTAACGGAAATTTTACTACCAAAACGAGTAGAAAAGAATCCACGGAGACAATACATTCGTTATAATAGATACGTGTACGAGAAAACAGACACAAAAGACACAAAAAACTCACGCTACTAATTTCAAGAATTTTTCACGCAAGATAAATTTATGAGTAAAATAAAAGAATATAAAATTTTATAACTTTTTTATTACATTTTGTTCACGTTGTGATGAAATTATGAATACATATTTTTAAATTAATAGCTATAGTCTCTTTATACTAGAAACTATGAAAGCTTTTCCGAACAGGTTCAATACCCTTCAGTACCCTACAATGATAAGCATAAATGTTGGAACTTTTTATATTTATTTTAACACCTTATACTAGATCAATCCAAAAGAATATTCTTATTTCAACGAACGTTCATTTCTCAAACAGTTTACTTGTGCAGGAAATACAAACAAGATACGTATCTTTTCTTATTTATCGTTAGATAAAGAAACGTTATTTATCGATTTGACATATTGATTGTTTTTTTTCCCGGAACTAAACTTCATAGATTAACGAATAAATTAGTGAATAATCGAGTGACGATTCTGTGAACCGAACGAATATGTGTCACCGAGGCGAAACAGCGATAACGTTGATATCGCGATTTAATTCGTTGACAGAGCGTCATGCGATCACGATGCATTGGTGTGCTTACATGTCATCGGTGCCAGAGATTTCACCGATGAATTATAGTTGAATTTCGACGGTACATGCCTCTTCGTATGACGCTATCACGCCGCTAATTAGTACGTTAAGCAGCAGTGCAACGCTCCTGAATGCTTCTAACGTTATCGTTGCAGTCTTAATGAAACTATCGTGTCGCCAATTATGTCTACGAATTATTTGCTTGAAGATATGTTAATTGGTTGCGAGTCATGTGTGCCGAGGAAATAGCGAGCTTTACAATACGATGCACGTGCACAATATAGGCGAACTCATATGCAAGAGTTAATATGCCGATATAGAAAATGAATATCAAAGAAACTTTTCTCTGTTCCATTTTATATTAATATAAAATGATTGGCGTTTTATTTGACATTCGTGTTCTACGTTAGATTTAGTAGCGACTGGTACAATTTTTTTAACTTTGTTCAATATGTATTTTACGTGGAGTAAATGGAATGATGCATTTTAATGCTCGATTCGGGATCTTTTTCATTTTAATTCCAACAACTCTATGCAATTTTTAATATGAATACCTGTTTGCAATTTTGTGTAGTAATAAGTCTTTTGTGATAATATGTAATTTTCTATATTTTTTTCCGACGAATATATGGCGGCACTAGACGGCAAATACCATCACTCGACATCAAGTAGAGTCGGACGACGGCAGCGCAGTAGTTAGCGCTTTAGGTTACGAACATTTGGGACCCGGGTTTCAAGTCCCGGCGACCGGAGTCCGATCTTTCGTTCAAGATACAAAAATAAGAATAAAATACAGCAGTACCTCAGCAGCGATACCTATGCACCCGTAGCAGAACTTGCCTCGATCTTTACACACTAGCAGAGTATTATCTCATCATCATCCACAAACTAACAGACTACACTTGCAACTACTACTACTACTAACTACACCTCAAATTAATGATCCTGATTTGATCGATTGCGAAGAGGCGTGTGTATTGGCCGTGATAGCGTTATCGAGACTTCCATCATCGCGAATCTACACGACTATGGCAAGCTGGACCATCCGGCTAGGACGAACACGGAAAGGCCCTTTTTTTCACTATCAGTAAAAACCTCGACGCCTCACCGCCGATCTATGATCCCACTTCGAGGTGTAGATTAGTAGTAGTAGCAGTAATTGCTAGTGTCTAAGTTTGCTAGTTATATGGGTGATAATAAGTGCTACTCCGCTGGTGTGTAAAGGTTGAGATAAGTTTTGTGCTGCGGGTGCAGATGTCGCTGCTGAGGTACTGCTGTATTTTTCTTCTCATTCTTGTATGGTGGAAAATCGGATTTCAGGCCGCTGGGATTTGAACCCCGGGGTCCCAAACTTTGAAACCCAAGCAGTTAACCATTGCGCTACCGTCGTCCGACAATACTTAGTGTTAAATAGTAGTATTTATAGTGTAGCGCCGCCACAAATACCAAGTTTAACGAAAAAAATTTAACGTAAAAATTTAAAAATTTAAATTTAAAAATAAATAAAAAATGAATTAATTTAAATATATCGAACTGAAAGCTGAATAATTTAACAGGGTGAATGAAAATTAGTGCAATATCGTTCGAAATCACAGTACAATCAAGAGAACGGTAAATCCTAAACGACAGGTGTTTGAAATCAATGAATTACGGTTTGATCTTAATTATTTTTAAACGAGGTATTCAATAAACGACAAGAGAGAGCCGATTCGAACAACAAACGCAAATTTATATCGAAGCTCGTAGCTGAATGACAAACAATTAGCACCTGTCGAACAATTTATTTAACAACACAATTATAACAGTAATTCGAACGTAATGAACGCTATAAGTAATTGCTATGAATTATTAGTCTATTGTTGCGACCGATACATTATCCAGAAGCTTTATGCAAGCTTTATGTTGCCGTTCGCAGCTTGTTCGATGCCTGTCGCTGAGAATTGTTTAGCTTCCCATTCGATGTAGAAATAGTTTTTTGATCGTTTTCAGGTAATATCCACTTAGTATATTGGTTAAATTATTGAGCTGAATATTTTTGTTTATAATTAAATGTTTTAAAGTAAAAAGAAACAATCTACGGAGATTTTAATTCTTTAAGAATTGAAAATGCAAAAAGTAAAATTCTCTAGATTTTTATAATTATTTCTATCATCGGCAACTTTGAAAAATTTCTATTGAAATCTATAACGCTAATTTTTAGTAACGAATGTCGATAATAAATTTGTCAGACATTTCAGTACAGGAACAGCTGGAAAAATGATTCCAAATTTCTGACCGATACTAAATATATGCCAGGTAATGGTGTGTGTAATAACAACACGTCCCATAAAATGGGCTGTGATACAAAAACGAAGCTGTTGACACGCCTTCCGCTACGATTACCTCTTGTTCACGCGACATTTCGCAAACGAAATTGATCGTGATCGCTGATTAGGTTGATTCTATGTGGGTAGAGTGGAGAGGAAATTGTAGAACAGTCTGGTGTTACTTTGATCTTATCCAATAGTAAATTGAGGGGTTTATGTACTGGCTGACGTATTCTTGTTATTACAGATTTTTTACGCGTTGCTTTATGACTGAACGTGAGCTTTGACGTGATTGGGGTACTCGACTCGTGACAAATATATTTCCAATCGTAGTACAGTTTCTTGACTCCTTTTAAGAAAAGAAGAAAAAAAAAAAAAAAGGAAGTTTATATATTATAACCACATTTCACTTTACATTTTATATATTTTATAATATTTTATTGTCCCTAAAATGCGTAAATTATCCACGATCTATTCAGAAGTAATATTCTCTTTTGTTACCTGACCTAACAAAAATTTCTGTCGAATAAACTTAACGAGACATTCTATTTATTTATTATAATAATTCTGATATATTTATATGAATTTGTACATTGAAATAGCGCGATAATGGCCAATATGATCTCGCATTATTTGGGGGCTGATAGTGATTAAAAGGGGTCGAATTTCACCAAGTGGAATCACGCCACTTTCTATCCATGGAAGGGTAGATTTGACAGATGCAACGGGTATCGGTATCGATTACAAAGACCATGCTTATTAAAGTGCCGTTATCGACAAACAACATTCCCAAACGAAATTGCTTGATCAATCTCGAACAAGCTCTGGTATTTCCCCATGCAACGTTTTGCTCTCGTGCTTGAAATCTCCTAGAAATTGTTTTCCTCCATTTTTTCTATTTTTCTTCCTTTTTACTCTTTTTTCGTACTCGTTTGTTTCAGTTTGTTTATGAACGTATTCGATCGAAACGTCGAGGAGATAGTATTGGATGTTAAAAAATTAACCAGTAATTTGATTTGAGGACGATATACGATTTTTCGAGTATTTTCAAATATGAAGTTGATCGATGTAGTGGCCTCCTTTTCCGAGCGGACGGTTTTTGTGTTTGTTTTATTCACTTTTTTCGAAAAATAATTGGATGTATTGGGTGTATTTGGTTTCGTAATTATTCGTTACGTGTTGATATGGCTTACAGAGATATGAACTGCATATGTATATATATATAATATCGGTTTTTGTGCTGGAGAACTGCGAATCATTTTACCTTTTGAATAGGATTTTTAAACGAAGTATTAACGGTATTAATTTCACGTAACGTTGATGTATTCCTATCGATCCTTCGCGAGGTACACGAGAAGAAAATGTACAAACGATTTTATTTTAAAATATATTATTCTGGGCGTATGTTGTTTTCACATTAAATCTCGATTAGTATCAGTTGTTCGTAATAAATTAATGATTTTAAAGTATGACATAATGAACACGCCGACGCTGCATATTAATTCAAACATGATAGATGTGTAGAATAAAAATGAATTACGCTACATAAAATTCTAATTAATTACATTCGTTTTAATTTACATGGAAATATAGAAATAATTATTTGGGAAAAAATAAATTGACCTCAATCTCTCCTATAAAATCAATAATTATCCGCTGGAAAATTCGTTGGAAAATTCCACACGAAAAATATCCTCGCGTCTTCCTTTCTCTTTTTATCATTACTTCATCGCAATGGAAGACGAGGTAACTTACTAGTTACGTAACTATATTGTTAACCTAATTACTAAACTATAAATCTGTACGCGAATTCCACTTTTCATGTACGTTATTAAAGAAATGAAATCTAGAAGAAAGAGACCGATCAAATCCTACTACTCAAACCAAATCCATAATTAATCGCCCACCATAACCACCCGTACTCAAAAACCACACGATTCCCGTAAACTTATTCCACTCACCAATCTATCTCTCCAAATTACAATCGCCATTTAAAATACAGAGACTTGGAAATTACATATGAAAAAGTGAAATTACAGGAACTTGCATACAATCTAGGTGGCAGTTGCATGATAATATGCACCGATATCGCGGCTAATTTTCCTCTACAGCCAGTTATTCGCGTCAGCGTTCGCCGTCACGTTGCAATGTTCCTGTTCCGGTCACGGCTGGCAATTCGCGTGTTTTCGCGGAATCCGGTTTCCATGCTCGCGCCAACTAATAGACTAATTCTCTAAGCGTGTCGCAATATGACGCGGTACGGCGAGGTGCTCGCGAGTCGACCGGCAAAATGACGATTAAAAGGCTCGTATTCGACTGCGCGTTGCCTGCAGTCAGCTAATTAGCATTTAATGACGCGTCATTACAGTTGAAGTCAGTGGTTCTTAACACGAAGTCACGGAACACTTTTGAGATTACAAGGGAAATTTTCGAAACACCTAAATCACTAAATGTCATGAAGCTAACAATAGTGTATGTACTATTAAGTAATATAATATTAAAATTTATAGAAATATGTGTGTATAGAACACAGATTATATAACAGTAAGAGGAGAAAGGATGATTGAACGAAAGATATTGCACGCGTAGAAACTGCAAGTAGAACAATTTCTTTGTAAAAGTGAAACGTTTATTAGAGTTTCCGAGAAGTACCGATTAAGAACCATATTGTTTTAAGTATTCGTACGAAAGGTATTATACGCGTGTTTCAAACGTACGTAACGTTTATCGTTTCCGACGTTAAACCGCGAATCGAGATCGTTGGGAATAATGGCTATCGGCATTCAACGGTCATGCCATTGTTACCGTCGAAATACGCAAGCAAAATCTTTCCGATACATGTTCCCCAGCAGCGTGTCGACGGTTGCTTTTGTGGAAGACCGTCTTCGGCTGTTCTTGCCCGCACTGAGTCACAGACACGTGCTTCGACTGGAGAACCATCGATAGGGAATCTTCAGAGGGATGAGAAATTGAAAGTTGCCTGCTGCAGGGACATGTGGAACGCTAGAAAATCATTTACGCTGGTCCTAGAATGTGGGTTACCTATGTCGCAACATGGACGTGATGTTATTCGTATATCGCTAACTAAAGGTTTTTTTTATTTATTTTATTTTATATTAGACAATTTTTTTTTACAATTGAATATTTTAATCAAAATTCTTTATCGAGGTTTTCTTTAAACTCTGTCGAATCATTTTTCGCGTATTATTTCTCACGTGTAATTGAGAGGTTTTGGACTGAATCGGGAAGTTTCTTAAATTTGAGGAAAATATGAAAGAATTATTTGTTGCAGCGATACCGGAAAATGGAAAATTCTTTCAATCGACAAGTAACGCGTGTGTTTTTGTTCGATAAAGAGAAATGTCAGTCTGGTTAAATATCGCGATGATCGTATAAATGGAAATACATCGTTATAAATATTTCGCGATTCGCAGGTTGGCGATCATTGAAAAATTATCAGACGAAACGCTCGTCGATCCTCGTATGAAAATTCAGATTATATTGCTACGTTATCAGCCGGTATTTAAATTTTTAAAGGGGGCTTCATCCCTCTGCATCGAATAAATCTTGCGCGCAATTAGCATACGAAATGCGTGATAATGATCAAATCTGCACATGTACGCGGCCGTGTGCGAGATATTAAGCGTCCACTCGGAAAAGGGGGCCACTTCCTCGAATGACTTCATCGCGCAATGAAAGCTGCAATAAGTGCCGCGACACGCCATGTGAATTGTACATCACGTGAAAATATTGTTACGCGTTAAACGCCTGATCGTCTCTGTCATCAAAATTGTATGTTCACATTTTGGAATTTTCCTTTCACAAGCATGTAGCATTTAATTCTGCATTTTAATGCAAAGCGTGTAATAAAATAAATATACATTACGATAAACGTAACACATGTAAAATTATTCTTGTCTCGTTGGAATCAGTTATTTTATTCAAAGATCGTGCTTTTTAAAGATTTTATTTTTTATGTCAATCGATGAAATTGAAAAGAGATAATAAAGAATTCGTTTAGTATCGTAAAATTGTCCTATGATTATTGAAATCTACCTTTTTTGTTCCATAGTTTTCTTCTTGTTTTAATTCCGTTACGATTAAGAGAAAATAATGGAGAATTTCAAATGAATGTAATACTGTAAGCTAAAATAAATTAATAATATGTACGTATACGTAGATATGACTTTCGTAATTTACTTTTATATCTCATATTAACTCTGCAGAGATTGCAATCCTACAAATTTCGTTATACATCGTGATATACCTGAGGGATATAATGGCTTTAGTTTGTATCGCGGTGATAATTTTTGCATAAAAGTTATATATGAAAAATGTTTAATTCTACTAGAATAGATGCAATTTATTGATAAATTGATAATTAAATAAAACATAAATGTTCTCTTGCGACAATATCCATTCATTATAAATATGAAAATGAAAAACTAAATAATTCATACTCTGTCCTTTTCTTTCTTGAAAATCAATTTTATCATGTCATAATATTTACGTATATGATTGTAGTAATACTAAAGAATAAAATCGAAGAAATCAGAAAATAAAATCGTAATTTTACGGGCTGGGTACTTAAAAGGTATGATACAATTTTTTCTTAAATTGCGAATAAAAAGAAAACTATTTACTTTAACTGTCCTCGATTGTAAATCCTTTCAACTGCACAATCCTCTCAATCTCACAGTGCTCCTATTTTTTTTTTCTTTGCTCTATCCATCAAATCGATCCAACCAGCCAAAATCCTCAAGAGGCGAATTTAGAAGACGCGGCCAGACTATTTGTCAAACTGGTACTGGATGTGCACTCGTATTTTTCCTATCACACGATTCACACCTTCCGCTCTCCCATCGGTATATTCGTTCACGAACACCACACACAGGTCTACAACGATTTATACAGCAGAATCACACGTCTATATACCAGATACGACACACCCCTACATTCGATTGGATAGTTTATTTCATGATACACCTCTGTGCTGCGTTTTTGTTGCAGCTAACTAACACTGTTACGATTCTCAAATTTGTATACCTCAATTTTGCTTCCTTCTTTGCAAACAGAAACAATTTGTAATGCTTTAATATTAACCATCCAAATATTCCACGATGATGCATATACCTTATATCAAGTACGTCGTTGAAGAAAAAGGTATAAGGTACTATGAAAGGCTACTAAATTATACGAATATATCACTGACCCCATTATTGGACCTGCCAAATCGTACAAGACCTGGAATAAAGTGACCAGCAAAGCTGAAGAAAGATTAAAGGGAACTTGTTATTGAGGGACTCTTCGACCGGACATTTAACACTTAGTAGGGATTCGACACCACATTAGCCTATAAAATAACTTATATTCTCATTACTAACAAAATTACGATATATATATATATGTATAAATGTTTCAAGATGTTTAACATACAATTGAAACGAGAAGACTCCAACGCGCTCCGATAAGAATTTTTCTATATTTTGTTCAAACTTGAAACATGTTTTTTTTTTCGAGTTAGAAGGCCATGATTGAGTCGAAAATAGACGAAATGACAGCGAGGTTAAGAACGGAAGACAGAAACGCGATGAGCCAGAGGATAGCGATGCACCTTGAGAAGCGTGCTCTTCTAGCAGGCACCCTTGTCACCGTGCACACGCGTGAATCGTGACGTAAAACTAAAGGAGGCGCGTTTTTCGTGTCTAATTTACAGCCTGTCAGAGCTACGTGCCACCCCATCACTCAGCCACTCATATCGCGGAAAATATGCATAATTCATAGACCCCACCGGTACGGTATATAATATTCCGTTGAGGTCGGCGAACGCCAAGCTTCGCGATCGACCATCACTTGAAATTTCACCTCAACTGTACGTACATACGTACATTGTACGTGCAGATCTCCAATAGGTTGTGGAATAGAAATCTTGTTAGTCCAGCATATGTATACCTGTGCAGAAGGTCTATTATCGTTTACTATCATTGTACGGGTGTACGTTTATTCAAATTTATTTCTATTCATTGCTATTGAAAGTAAAGAAAGATTATTTGGTAACGGAAATTTTAACGATCTTTTTCTTTCGTCATGCTAATCTCGCTTATTCTTAGCATCGATGTTCCGTTATTTGTAACATCAATAGAAATAATTTAGATAACCAACTTGAATTTCTATAAAGATCTATTTGAAGAGTTGTTTGAAATAACTGCTAAACGATGGTAAATACGAAAGAAAATTGTAAATGTTTCAATAGCCATTATTTATAGACATCCTGTACATGTGTATGTATGTAATGGAAATTTTCGAGTGGACAAAATTCGTGTCGAGTGGAGATTGATTCGGTGAAATTGATCGGATGCATCGTTCGTGAAGTAGTACTTTGGGACATTTGGAAAAATTGTATTCCTATCTTCCATTGAGTTTGTAGCATTTATATTTTGGAGAGGAATTTGAAGAAGGCAATCGCTAATAATACGAAGGTTGCAGCTATCCGATTGTTACCTTATGCCATTTATTTTTCAAGTTACTAAAGATAAAATAGGAAAAGATATGAAAGATAGATTTTCTATTTCTTTTATGGAAGAGCCATTTTTAAATTATACGTGAGCTTAATTCTGTTTATTTGATTTTAGGATTAGATTGTCATAACGTTAGCTATTTTTTCATTTCTTCTATCTTCGTCTGATACGAATTTATTGTGCATTTTTAAAAGGATGGTATTTTTGAATCTAACAGGTTGTTCTCCATTGGAACTATATCGTATTAAAAGTTCCGTTTAGGTACTGAATCACTTCAATATCAGAAAATCAACACAAAATAACATATCACGTTTTCCCCAAGTGGTCTGCAAACGAGACTTTTATTTTATGTTTGCACGATGGCGAGAATATCGATGTTTCTTTCCCATCTTATATATGAAAATACTATAGCGATATATAATAAATAAATTTTGTTTCCTTTAATAATTTCAAGGATTACGACAATTAACGACAGCTTAAACAAATCGTTTGCTACGATCGGCTCATAAAATTATTCGAAACATCCGAGAAGCCGTTTCTTGGTCTTTTCACCGATTATTGTTTAAACGAACCTGCATCGATTAAATTTTGTCGATAAACGCAATATTACATTAACCTGAAACGAAACTACTGGCCATGTAACAAAATACAAACGAACAAATATCCACCACCGTACGAGCAAACAACCGTTTGTTTTTTAACCAGCGCAGCGTGCCAGAGAAACGCGGCCACGCATTGCAAATATCAAACAGTCTCGCAAACATGCTACTACGAGAAACCGTCGTATTTTCCAACTTCATCCAGTTATGGTTCTTTTGCCTCGGTAAATTCTGATGGCAGCATACAATACGTTTCCTTACGACACCTGCTGTTGCAATTTTTAGATAAGAAGCATGCAAACACCTAAGTCATGAAATAGGAGCGAAATATACTTTGGTAGCAAATATTTTGCTACGAAAGATCGATTCTCCGTCGACAAACTTTTTATATAATTTAAAATTCACTGAACATAATTAATTTTTCTCGCTACGTACAAGTGCACAGATCACAAGTACAAATAAGACAAATCTTTATACCACGTTCTAAGTTATTTATTTAATTTCTAATTTTTACATGAAATAAATGTTTAAAATATATACTCTATATTTATAATGTGTTAGAGGGTATAAGTAATGTGCTTGAAATTTTATACTATAGAAAATTCACTGACAGGTATAGTTTTAAATTAAAGATTACGAAGTTTTAGGAGGAATTTTTATAATAATTTATAAATAAAGCAAATTCAGTCAACTGTGAATGTATTAACGGAGCTGAAGTTTTAAAGGTGCAGATAAAAGTTTATTACTACGAGAGTTAAAAAGTTCATAAGTAAGGCGACGTCTTTATTAGTAATTAGATATTTTAACGAATGATCAAAGTTCATTCTTTTATGCGTCGAGGAGACGAATTTTTTAATCTTCTTTAGATACTGCATAAAGATAAATCTGTTAAACAATTCTTCGTAATATTATATTAACGAACATGAAATGATCGCCGGTTTCTTTGTGATTTCCGCGAAGAACAATAGGAACAGAGAAATAATCAATATTCTTGAATAATGCACAAGATAATTTACTTTTTAAAAAGAATTTTCAGTCCTTTAATTACAATCTTTCTTCGTAAATTCTTAGTTAAAAAGAAAATCAAGAAAGTTTTGCAGGTAATCTACCCTTTAAGAATAACTCACAACGCCTGTAGCAATTTCTCCTCGTAATTCCAACAAAAATTAACCAACAAATTTCAAGATAATTCATCCTATAAAAAAAAATACAGAATTGTTATACCACCATTTTCCATAGAAAAGAAACCATCGTTTTATACCTACTTGATAAATGCTAAAACCGAAGAAACATTTTCTTAACGCTTTTGCCAACAATATAAAATCTCTAAAAGCTCCAAATATCCCACAATTCCTCGGAAAGCGTTTAAAACGTCGCTCAATATAATCTCCAATTTGCCGTGGAACATTAGTCCAGGACTTAATTGCTACCGAAAAACACGATCATGTAAAAGAACATGGCGAAAAACGTGCCGTCCGAGCGTATTAACGCGAGCCGGGTTATCCAACGGGGTGCATTCGTCGTAGGCGGTTTTTACGTGTCACGTATGAGACTTCCTCCACTTGGCAAGGCTGGTATCGTACAAAGAAGATGGCAGGCCGGACGACGACAACAACCTAGCAGTATGACGACTCGACGCGACGCAACGTCGCGGTTATTACACCGAGAGTCAACGATTTCCTGGCATTACGGCGTCGCGTCGTCCCCGTGAAATCCACGGGGAAATGCGCCAACAGCCGTTGTACGTCGTTCGATACGCGGTCACGCCGGTCACCTCCCTATGGTATCTCTTCGACATATGCTGTTCCCTCATTCTCATCCAGCGTTTCCTCCTCCGCCTCGTAGTTCCGCTATTTTCCACCGTCTTCGTGTAAACAACGTGTCGTAGATTGAACGATTTATCACGATAATTAACATTATAATTTTCATACTTTTCGCAAGTATACTTTTCATGGCATTAATTTTTTACTTGCATGTAATTTTGCTTCGTATAAAATTTGCAATTACAAGGCGTCCTGTTCTATGGCTCATTTGTAATTTTATAGGAAAATTTATTAGATTCAATTCGAACCGCTACTATACTTAGTCGATAATATCGTATGTGGTACGAAAATGGTAAGAGATCGGGTGATCGTTAAAAAGTGGAGCACAAAAAAGCATTGCATGCCAGGTCTATTTTTCGTTGACGACGCCGATTCAGCGAATGTAAATCGAGAACGCGTTCGTAGTTGAAAAACAGCGCGTGTAATCGTGGTTGACTACCATTGGGAGAAGAAAGCAACCCTTTAAGGCTTCTCGATGCTGAATTTTTAATCGCGTGTCGCTCGCGTAATCGCGCGCCCTCCTATGAATATGT
Source organism: Bombus haemorrhoidalis (assembly GCA_014825975.1). Classification (NCBI taxonomy): domain Eukaryota; kingdom Metazoa; phylum Arthropoda; class Insecta; order Hymenoptera; family Apidae; genus Bombus; species Bombus haemorrhoidalis. The sequence continues at coordinate 5,198,468 of CM026170.1, forward strand.
TAAGCTGGACGAAAGCTCGAACGAAAGCCACACGGATTTAATTAACACTGGCTGATGAACGACATACGAGTAACGGAATTGAGTCGCTGGTCGCGAAAAGGCAATTAGCACGTTGCCACCCCGTAGAATATTCATTTTACATGATTTTCGCTTTTCAGTAAGGCAACTTGTCGCTTGGACAAGGTCTTTTCTATAAGGTTTTTATTAGGAGGGGAAGCTTTTACTTGATTGTATTCGAGTTATTTGAAAAGAGGCAACGTATTTTTAGAGAATTGCTATTAATTTATGGAGTGGTGGTTATGTAACATTTCTTTTGATAATCCTTCCCATTCATCGTCTAAGTTCTCATTTTTCCCGGTAATAAATTTTTTCAAGCAATTTTCGCAGATCCCTTTAGCATTAAATTTCTCATTATTAAAAACATTTTACTGGGACCATCTTTATGAAGAAAGTTGGTAAGTTGGGAATTAATTGAATAGAAAAAAAAAGTGAAATAATAATTTACAACTTCTTGTCATTTGTTTCCACGTTAAAAATTCAGATAATTATTACGATTCTGTTACTATAATGGACCTGTTTTGTAACAGTAGAGTGACATGATAATAAAATACACGATGGTATAATTATAAATAAACAAAGTATGAATTATAAAAGGTACAAATACATAGAATTATTTGTCTACTAATGAAAGTTACTTGTTTTATTATAAGGGAAATTTAACATCGGTGATGAACGTACGAGAGTAGTTGACAATGAGTTTGTTAGGATAATACGATGTAAAGTACGACGTACCTTCTGTATTATTTAGGTTAAGATGCTTTTACCGTAATAGAACACGAAGGAAGAGAATACAATTTACATTATTGCAATCTACAAAAAGATTATACGAGAAAATAGTCCTTGCGTTCTGTCATTTTTATTTTTCTAAGAAATTAAACTATACAATTATAATGCCACCTTAAGTATTTTTAAAGTCTCCCCTTTTGGCATTGAATTTTACTTCATAAACTGTTATACACCTACGAAATGGCGAGAAATATAGTAAAACACATTTTACGCTTGCAATATCATTCGACATTTGTCATCCATTTATGCTGTTCGAATTCCAATGTATGTCATGACACTGAAAATAAAAATTTATGCGTGACGTTGCTGTCTATTGTAAATTTAAAAGAAATTTCTTCATCAGTTTCTCAGAAATTGGTAGAGAAATATTTTCTACTTGAGAAATTTATTTCCTAAATTAAAGAAAAAATAAAAGTTCTAAAAGTACGACAGTAAAGATATAACACTTCGCTAATTGTAATAAACATGTAAGGATCAATAAAAAGATATTAACATTGAGAAACTTCTTTTTTTTTTTTAAATCTTCCTTCTTAATTTTTCAGGAATTAATAGAAAACTATTATTAGAATCCATGTTAAAGAAGTAAATAAAGACGATAAATCCCGAATAATTTCCCATTACCGATATCCAATGAGCCTTTAAAGCTTAACTATTTCTAGTAAATATCCCAGGATTAATAAGGAAATATCAGATTTCAAGAGAAACCCGATCCTCCAATTAATACTCTGCAACTCAAGTTAATGTACCAGCGGCGTATTTCGTTTCTCCCGTGACACTCTACCGTGTCTTACTAATCTTTCCATAATATGTCTAAATGCGTAAATAAACATTTCCTTGTAAATACTTTCGCCACCGCATTTATTTTTCACCGTATAAAACAATAATAAAATAAATAGCTCTTATTTATCTTGCCACAGAAATCACAAACTTCTCAGTGAAATTTGGCAACATTTTCCTTCAATAAAAATTACATTTTCATATAGCGTACAAGACATTTACGTGTGACAGTATGCTAAAATCATTCGAAACCACTAATAGAATTTCACATATAGCGAACATACAAATTCATCAACGAGAGATTCATCAAAGAATCGCGTTCGATTCACCGAATGCGTACGTTTATAGCGATTCACGTGGAACAGCGCGGGACTTCAATGGAAATTATACTTTATAATGGATACTAAACGAGGGAGGTATCCGGCATGCCTTGCCGGAAGATAAACGATTCAAGAAGAAACGTAGGAAATATTTGGCCACCGTCCTCCTTCGACCAGATTCAAGGGGCACGAAAATTGAATAATGGAAGGACGGAGGAGAAGTTTCATCGGTGCTTTCAGCCGAACGAATTTTTCAAGTCGTTTATTCGTAGCACCCTGACAATATTCTCTCGGTATTGCTGGAAGATGCTGTTTATCGATCGAATAATCGATAACCGTTGACTTATTGACAAATATATCGTTAACGCGGCAAGATAGCGTTATATTTATGGTGAATTATGGGGAATTTTTGTTTAGGGTCGTCGTCGTATTCGAGAAGATGAATTTCTTGAAGCTAGAAAACGGTTATTTTTTTTATCAATAATACAGAAACGCGTGAACATTGTTGCGTTAACTTTAAATTTGAATTAATTTTATTGCTGACGTGTGTTACACATAGTATTTGTTCTCGATAATGTTTGTTGAATTTATTCCACTTTTTGAAATCATTAATCATTAAAGAGTTTTGTTTCAGTCCAGATTAAATTCAATTAGGTTATCGCTTTGATCAAGAGGATAGTAAAAACACATATTTAATACGAAAACTAATTAAAGAGAATACTTTAGAAGTTTTTTTTTAGAGATCTTAAAAGAAAACTTTAAAATTTCTCTCCTATAAAAAACGAAGAATCTCACTTGTCACGTTCTTCTTTTGTACGATTTTTATATACGCTAGAACCGTGTTTTTTAACTTGTTAAAAAAATTTTAACTGTAAATATACGAAGTTACGTATTAAGTACGGAATAAGATTACCTTTGTTCTTTGTTAAATACTTTAATATACGCATATGTATCTTCGAAAATTGTACCCTGGGTAATTTCGAAGTTTCTGCAAAACTATATACAGTCCCAAAGTTTAGATATACTGAATCCGAACCTTAAGACGTGGTCTTAAGACGAAGTTCCAAGTAAGCGCTGTAAATATAATTTCTGTAAAACGTCGTGTATTTAGTAAATATGCTTGAATACGGTAGGGAAATAATTCATATAACAGAACTCCAAAAAGTAAATTCTATCTTTCGTTCGATAAAGTTTCGTTTCCAAACAGAATATGTGTATATAACGAGAATAACAAAACTTTAGTTCAAGCGGAAGCACATTTTATGCTACGCTGCTAACCCAGCTTTGTAAGATTCAGGTCGGAGTTAGATAAAGTTTAGACAAAAGATATTGGAAACGTTATTTTAAATAATAAATTCTATATAGTTTGAATACTACTTTAGATGGGAAATGAGATTTCAGTAACGTAAAACGAAACATTTTAATGTTGCCCATTTGTCAAATATTTTTCATTTCCTCCAGATGTTCGTTAATATCAGATTCTTCTAACCGATTTACATTTGTACATATTTCAAAGCGGCCGATTTTTCAAAAGTTATCCTGATCATAGTTATTAGCAACTCAGAGACTTCCAAGGATTATTCAGCCTCGTAATAACTTATCGTTTACTGTAATCAATAACCCGATTATCTCACGAATCATCGAATCGTTGCAACAGATTCGTGCAAAATCACCGCGGCGCTGATCGCCTAACGGTTATTAAAATGAACTCTCGGTTCGCGTGATCTATCACGAAGCGTGTGTCGACCGGCTGGACAACCGCAAAGGTGAAATAAAATTCATCGACTTCCATGAGCCACGGGACTACATCAAAGCCAATCAGAGGGTGCACAGAGTCTAGTCGCGGAGGACGCAAGCCTGGCCAGGGGTAGCTCGACTAAATGTAGCGTATAATTTAGACAGCAGCTGTGCCGCGCGACAAATATAATTCGACACATCAATCTGCGGCTTTTGGGGGTCGAACTTTGCCTGGAAAAACGGCGGACGAAGTGTCAGATGTCGTGTCACACCGGTGAAAATTCATACGACGAAGGAAAGTTAAAACGAAAGAGAACGCAGAAGGATTGTGTAGCGTTAGTAATCGTTGGGTACATTAACCATTCTTTTCTTTCGGATTGCAAGATTCGGAAAAAATGTAGTCAGTCCTACTGTAACTAATCTTAAGAGGTACAATTCTCAAACTCGATACCATTACACACATTAATAATCTCGGAAGGAAATTGGATTTTAATCCACGTTTTCCTTACGAAAAGAGAAACTTTCGTTCCAACGAAGCTACCAGGTATATATTTCGAAAAATACATTGCGGTTTTAATCGTCGATTGATTTTATTATATTCTCTGCATTATATATTTAATAAGATTGGAGAAGAATTCTATGTATTTATGCGAAGTATTACTTGACAGATATAATACTGCTTCTATCGTAGGTGAACATCAAACGTACTAAACAACGGGAGGAGCTGATCATTAAATAGTCGATAAAAAGAATATTGTTTTTCAACAAGACAAAAATATCGTATATTTCCATAAAACATTGATCAAAAATGTAGTTCACTTTACTCATATTTTGATCCTCAAAAAACATACTTTTTATGACAGAACATTGAATAATCCACGTAATCCGATGTTACTTCGCGTTTTGTGTTCGAAGCTATATATTTCAAAAAATCCAAGAATATATTGCTTAGTTTTAAACAGTTTATTTTTAGCTTGCGTGTTTTTCATCCAGATCGCAACAATGAATTGAAAAGGTTTCAACGTCCAGGAGAATTAGCGCGTCGCAGGCTTGAAAAACGTATTTGAGATCGATCCATGGTGATAAATAAGAAATTAAATATCGAGCCGAAGCTCCTGCGAGAGGGCCGTAATTTATAGGGAAAGTTTTGGTGCGAGAGAAAGTGCGATTGGGCGCTCTCGCGGGCGAAAATCGTAACGCGAGTAAAAAAAAGAACCGGCGGGGGCTCAGTGAGAAAAAGTAAATCGAACTTCTGAAATAAATTCTCCTCGCGGCAGCCCATGCAACGTGGCTAAAGCGTTCATTTGGATCGTGGTAAGAAAAGGTTCGGGCGATTCTGTTGGAAACTTCTCGCCAAGCTTTTCGAACAATGCGAACGCAGTTATATCATCCAAAAGATTTTTAGGTTCCATCTCTTTTTTTTTTCTTTTTTTTCTAGTCTTCAAACGAAATATTAAGTCATTGGAGTACAATTGAAAGTTATAAAGCGTTGCAATTGTTTCTGATCTCTGGGTGAATTAACGATGAAGCAAGATGACCATTTTAGGACCGAATTTTTTCTTGAGTATTATAAATAGACGATCACTCTTTACTTTTCTGAGAATAATATTTCATATTCTGTATCTTTTAGAGGAAAATAATGTACACGTTAAAATGAACTATTCGTGGAAAGCGTATAAATAATTTGACAGGAAACTACATGCCAAAATCAAATCACCATATAGATATAGACTCATAGGTTTCCCGCAATTTGCACTGGCAGATATTCAGCAAGTTGTTGAATTGTTAAATGCAAATGTAATACGGTAAGTTACTATATGAATTTACTATATTATACTTTACTATAGATATTGCTATGTAAATATGATGTAATTATTCGATAATGCAGAAATAGATTCATATTCTTTTTCAAAACTAATAAACATCGTAACTATCATTGACAACTACATAGAATAACGAAACAACAACACGAATATGAATAAAGACGTAATTTTCATCAGATTCGAGAGTCCTAGCAGAGATTTATGATCTTGTACTCCACATCGGTGTAAATACGCGCAAAGGGCCATCGAAACGGATCGATCGGAACGAAACAAGCGCACAGTGGCCGACACAGGTCACGCTATAGAATGGGCGCTGTGAAAAGAGAATGAAAAAAGAAAGAAAGAAACGAAAAGCGGACACGTGGAATCGTTTGGTTCGTTATGGCAATAATTTTTCTGGCGTTGAAAGCAGAGTGTGAGTGTATACAAAACGCAGCTATGCGTCTGATATCGAGAACGTGACCAGCCTCGTCTTTCGAAGTCTAAACAACCGGTAAGAACCACTCACGCAGCACTTCAGCATCGATCCCCGTAGCAAAACCGATGACGCCATCCGCCGAGCGTCCAGACTCGCTGCTTATCGTCCTTTCGATAAACTTTCCACGACGAATATTGCACGAAGCTCCTCTCGACCCCTCTAACGTTTCAACCCGGCTAAACTAATAAAAATCGGCCTTGTCCGCCGTATGAAATAAGCACGCGTGTGATGATGGTTTGTTCTTGGAACACGAAGTGGATTAACGACGTTGTGGAAACTAACCACTCGTTATGTACTCCTGTGTCACCTAATAAATTACGGGTTTTGTTTAACGTTAGGAGTGCAGTAAAACATTGGTTATCTGAACTGGCCATGACACACGCACAATGTCTCGATCGGATTTTTCGGTTGATACCACGGTTTGATTTTATGTGTGAGATCGTTCATTCTGAGTTATTTCGTGAGTGCTAATATTCAACGGAAATAGGAATTTTGGATTAATAATTGCAATACAAATGGCCATACTCGAGAGAACAATTTTACTATTGCAATTTTTGTAATAAGACGTAATGCGAGGATGTATCAAAACGAGATACTTAAAGAATTGAGAGGATCGTAACGAAAAGAAATTGGAAATAGAAGATTTCATTCGATTTTAGAATGAATGAAAAATTCGAATAATAAAAAATAAAGCAAAAGAATATAATAAGAGTAAATTGAAGATAATGAGAAAAGGCAACACAGGAGAATTTCATACCAAATAAAAAGAGCAGTGTAAAGGCAGCAAAAAAGTATAAAAAATTTTGCACTAGAAAGAACAATACAAGAATACCGAAAAGAAGAATTCCACAACAATAAAAAGCTGGTACACAAGAGAAACGAAAAAAAGAGAGTTGAAGCTATAGAAAAAACTTACCAGATATAACGAAAAAAAGAATTTCAGAGAAACGAGTTTTAAGGGCAACAAAAAAATCCTGGTAGCATGAAAAGGACCATAAAAAGGACACCATAAAAGAAACGCTATAAAAAACACTAGGGCAGGAAAAAAATACGACAAATGAAAATATGACAGACGAATTCTCTAGATAACCTAGAATTCTAAGGAACATGTCCCAGAAAAGCTTTAGGTAAGATGGAGTGGTACTAAAATTCAAAAATATACAACGATATATAGAAAGTATTCATTAAAGTGTACAGCAGTTCCTCTCGATAAGACAAACACATAAAATTCAGCAACTTGCAGACTTTTGTAACTGGCTATGTGCAGAAGAAGAGAGAACTAATAAGTATAATGAGTGGAAGATTGAAAATGATGAAAATTAGAGAAAGATGAAAAATGATAAAGAAATTTGTATGATACAATGAAAAATGCAGGTAATGCTCGTGAGATGTAAGATATAAATGGTTGGTAATTGGAGGGAAAGAAATTTGCTACGTTACCCAATAACAAAACCAACAGAAGTGTTTCCTGATTTTGCAGCATGACTATGAGTTTTGCTCTCGACTAATCTATTTTCCAGCGAAGCAATCACGTCTTCTATACAAAAGTTAATTAACAGAAGATGTTTCCTCTTTTTCTTTATTTTTTAGAAGAAATAAATCGTATATTACGGTAATATCATACTTTAAAAAGGTTTAAATAAATCATAGTCGATCCAACTTTTCAATTAGATCTCCGACTATCTTTCCTAAGAATTAAACGAAAGGATAATTACCCATTTGAGGATAATATATCACTAAGAAATAAAGTTAATCCATACGATTATTATCGGAACTTTCCATCTCCCAAAAGACTTCTCTAATGGATCGAATAGTACGAACCGCTGATGAATACTTCCTCTCGAATTTTGTTTATATGAGTTTTTAAAACGTACGCAATGACTATAAATCCTCAATCGTTATCCTGACTGAACGCGAATATTTACGTAAAGTCGTATCTTTATGGATGCAACTAAACACAGAATATACATAAAGATTTGTGCAATGAATATTTAATACTTTGTTAGATATCCCCTTCGTCGAATGATTTCTTTCTTCCCAGCATTGAGACATATGATTGCATATCACTTGCTTCAATATTTTGTTTTCGTATCGTTCCATTCTACTATATATCCCAGTTTTACCTGAAAATCTCACGAAAGTAAAATGAAAATTCCAAACTATTTACAAATAAAATGTCTAAAATTGTAGACAAATAAAATACCCAGGCCCTGATATCGATCAACGAAGCCTATTTTATATATCGCCATTGATACCAGCGATATTTACGAGATAAACGCATTTGTTCCTTGCGCGTTTCCCTTCAAAGTTCCCGCGAGACACGCGTGACAGATAGAAGTCGGTCGAACAAAGTAGGAAAAGCGTTAGTACGAAATTAAGGGTCGTCTAGGGCCGTTCGATAAAGGGGAAACCGTACGGTCTCCTGAGGCGCATATACTTGGGGAAGATTCTCCTTGAATAGCATAAGAGTATACGAGCGTGTCTCATCGACACGAGGCACATCTTGTCGACTGCACCCTCGCATGCTTCCTCGTTCTTATTCTCTCTTTTCCTATTTCTCATGTATATTCCATACGCAGTTGCACGCACCCTATAAAAGGAAAACACGCTTCGCCCGTCTATTATACGACTTTTTCGTTCCGCAATAAAGACCATGATACTCGTTATACGCACATCTACGAATAGTCCTGTGCTATGTGTTCTGGTTGCTTAAAAATTTCAATATACTCGGATAAAGGAAATTCTTCGACGTGGCTCGAGTGCAGCCAGGATCTGTTTTTCAACCTTCCACCTCGTGATATTCGTTTGTGTCACTCATGATATACGTTTGTCATAAGTCTCTTCTTTCGTGAAGATTACCGTCTGCCTACTTTGTTATGCGATCTCCGTAGAAGATTATGTTTTTCGTTTATTTGTATGTTTTTCGTGATTGTACGTTCGCTGGTTTTCTTTGTTTACTTCATAGAACGTTGAAAAATAAGACGCTAGTTTGATAGCTTTTTGTACAGTGAGAATCAGAATGAGTATACTTTATAGAAACCAGATTCCTATAATATTGACTAACCTAATAGATAATACAGGCTTACTTGAAATATCTATGTTTTTTACTATTAATTTGCATCCCTACGTATCTTATATCTTTTCAATCAATTTTCAATCTGTGCTATATATACATATACGTGTAGGAGTTTCTGAGAGAATTTCAAATTTCCTCGAAATATATATATATTCACTTTTGGCTCCTACTATATATATTGGAGTACAGTAGGTTTGACTGCACCCCACTGATCTCACTAAAGAAATAAAATAGTCAAACTCGAAAATGGTATCCCGCTGAGGATAACTATCCACGTGTTATTTATCAATTAAGTTAGAAAAATTTACCAAATGTCCAGCTGGAAAAATTGTAAAATACAAATTAAATAATAAAAAAAAAGTAGGTTTGGTTATACTTCAGCTCACCTTTTTAAAAGAATTTTACAAACGGATATCTTCGTCGAATTAAAGAAATGAATATTAAAATGGAAGAAAGACCTAAACCAAGATTAGGAATTATATTTTATATTTAAAATAACTTAAATATTATATTATATAATATAAATTTAAAATAACTTAAACTCATTTAATCTTGAGAATCTCGTAACGTAACGCGGTTCAAGGAACTCGGGCACCTAGTGCGTGTCTGTATAAACGGCGTCACTTATCGCTCTGCAAGGTTTCTAAACGCGCATTCATCACGCACTTCTCTGAATCTGAAGCGATGTGACACATTTTCGATACACGCGTTCCATTTCAGTTTGCGTTCGGGGGGGAAAAAAAAAAAACGTTTTGTCGCCGCTTCATACAAGCGTGCACAAAGACGACTTCATGAATGTTTAATGCACGCGTTTAGCATACCCCACGAATGCTTTCAGACGCCTAACTGATTCATTTAGAATTGTATCGCGAACGCACAGCTTCAATTTTCTATACACGTTCCTTTTCGTTCCATGTGACAAGGCGAGGGAACGGATACATAACGAATGGTACACTTAGCTGGATTCTGCGATTAATTTAATCTCGCGTTGTCTATTATATAATTTGCTATGTTAAATGTTGCCATACAAATTTTCTGTACGTCGATATATTCTTATTTAAAAAGTATTCTAAAGTAAAGTAATCTTATAGATGACAAGCGACATTTAACTGTAGTGGTAAGTATAAATGTTACGTATATGTTATATATATATATATAACATAATATATGTACATATTGCAATTCTCGTATATTCTCGTGAACGCGGGTTCCAAGTTAAATAGAAACCCTGTATATTACAAATCATTTTGACCCACTTTCGATAGTTACTGCACCGAACATCCAAAACGAAGACTTCCTCCATTCTATGTCCAAAACTCTATATTATAACAGTCTCTTCCTCGATATCAAGAAAACGATACAAGAATCTCAAACTCTATCTTCTTCAACAAATTCCATCGAATCTCTAAAACATTCGACTCTGTTCAGAAAACTCCGCCAACCGTTTTAATTCCCAATCGAAAAGTCTCAGTACCATTAACCGTGCAGTAAACAAACCGACGAAACTTTAACGACGAAAAGCTGTACTTTTATCGTTTTATGTTTTTCAGAGGATGGTGTTTAACGAACGCTCGAAAGATCGTCAATCCCGCCGAATTACATCGTTGTTTTACCCCTGGTCGCGGAACTTTCCGCATCGCGGCGGTCGATTCGCTTTCGCGAACTTCTTCTCGAGCAATTAGCCTCGTTAAAGAGTCGGAAAGGGCGATGAAGATGCAAGGAATGCGAGGGAGTGACGATGGAAACCTGGCTTTGTTCTCGACTTGCGGTGGATAGGACGAGAAAAAGGTGCCAGCGACAAGACGGCTGGTGCCAACACAGAGAAGTAACGCGGCACAGGAGGGTACTCGCAATAAATAGCTTAATTTCCTTAATTAAAATCCCTCCGCTCAGGGTCCGGGGTCCGTTCGATCGCGCGCCACCCGGAATTATTCAAGCCTCTGCAGGCTTGTGTTTCCTGTCCCATTCCTGGTCGACACAATGCTCGAACAATGGCTTTCCTGCGATCGAAACAACACGCCTATCTCTGTTTTCCGTCTGTAATTGGGGATGGACGGTCGCCAATTGCCATTTCGAAGCGTTCCCAAGGTTTTCGATAGTGTAAAAATTGTAATTATTTGGAATATGACTGGATAGTTGAGGATATTCGCGAAAAAAGCGATGGTAAAACGAAATGATGAATCGAGTAAATTTTTGTTGTAAATTTTAGTTCGAGTTTTTTAACGTTAGCTACGTTCCATCTTAAAGAACTTCTTTCTATGTTGTCATATTTATCGAAGAAATAGCCCTGCGGTTTGTTTCGCGATAAAAATACGATTTACTATTTCTCATCTCGCCTCAACTATAATTAATAGCTCGATTATACTCTTCGTTATATTAACAATTAATCTAAAAAATCTCCAAACTTTCCGATCTCGAGTACGTTTGAAAACGATCGAAAGTCTTTCGGAACGCATCACTGACTATGATTATTATTGCGTGCGAAAAGCCCGGCAGTTTTCAGAAGCACGCTTTCACCCACCGACACACCATACCCAATTCATCCTATAACTTGAAGCACCCTTTTTCACAAGCAATTATGCGTTCAACGGGAGACACGGAAGCATAGAGAGCAAATGGTTCGTTAGAGAAGGGCGAAACAAGACGAAATGAGATGGATGGAACAAGACAGAGAAGGATGAAAGCGAGAAAGCAACGTAGGTAAGCACGACAGAGACGATGATGATTATTACAGAGTTAATGAGAGAGCAGTAATTGGTTGTGGCAAGCCGGCCACGCGGCTGACCAGCCACCGATCGTTCGCCACACGTTCACCGGTTCAACCCTGGCCACTGATCGTCACGTTGAATATTATAGAACAGCTATGGATGCGTGTGAGTGTTACGCGAGCGCACGTGTACACGCGTATTCGTACCGTCCATGTATCATGGGGTAATTGTCGGAAAATACGCTAGTTTAGCGACACCTCGGGCGGATCAGGGACGCGTGTCAGCTGGCATTTATTAACGCAACCGAATTCCCGATTGCTACCGGCTTGCTTAATGGAACGCAGACCTGTCGATCGATCGCGTCTTTTAGGTCGTGAGAGGTACCAACAAGATTGCTTTGCTTCTGTTTCTATCTTTGATTCGCTGGAAGAGCAATATCGACCGACGCAAAAGATAACAACAGGATTGGAAGTATTGATAATTTCTCGAAATTCAACTGTCTCCATTTCTTTCTTTCTTCAAGGAAATTTTGAGACTCACCTGAAAGATTTATCGTGAAAGGTCACAGCATCGATCAGCGAAGCAAAATTAAAGTACTCTATTTTCGGGATTCATTTCCAGAAATTTGTAATTTCATTTCGGGACATTAAATGAAGGGAATCAGTCGAGAAAAGTAAAATTTCAAGAAATTAGTTTGCAACAGAATCTCAAAATTGGTGGTTTTCTAAATTGGCTATTCTTTTAAGAAATCGATCATACCATCTTGTCATACAGAATCTCTCTTTATATATATATATAATTTTTTTCTGGTACTGATTATATTACTGTATATTACCTTCATCCGATTGTCAGATGATTATGAATGACAATGAACTGCTTTGTGTATAGCTTTCATGCAAAGAACGATGCACAAGGGATATACGTGGAATGAAATTATGAGAATATATGGTTTCGTCATGCGAGAAGAATCGGACGAACAGAAGAATTTAGGGATAACGATGAAATAGATGATAAGGAAATTGTGAACGTCGGTTCCTATTCATAATTCACCCCTCGAACTTCACGCTTCATCGATGGATGTGCAAGTTCATCCTGAGTCACAGTCACGCTTTACCATCTAGAAATCTGTAGCTTTATTTCTACACTAAAGTCATAAATTTATTAAGACAGAATCATCAAAGACGAAAATCTCATCATAAAAATAAAACAACAGAATTTTGATAATCTTTCCACTACAAATATGTTATACGCTTTCCAAAGGGAATAACAAACTGAAATGATTTATATATCAACAATTCTATTAATTCTAAGAAAGAATTCTATTAATTAGCCCGTACAAAACTTATATTATTTTTATACTATCCAATTCTGAACTTTTATACCGTTTGGTTAATTTTAATCTTATATTATTTTTCTTTGGCCATAGAGCAGGCGATATTTAGAACGGAATATGATCGCGAACGACGAACGAACAGCTCGCGTATCACACCGACTGATTGCATTAAACTGTTCGGTCGCATCCCTGACTGTACGCGACGAAATTAAAATCTCTGACGCGTGTCGCAAGGCTATAACAGACTTTTCGTGTGATCCTCAATTAACCGGATTAATGAGGGAACGGTAATTGGCTGTGGTGAGAGCCAGCGCGCCAGCCACTCGCGCTACGCTCTTCGGACCTGGACCGCACCCTTACAAAGCTGAATACGCACACGTCCCGTCTGCATGACGAACGACGTCGCCACTATTAATTTATTATCGCCAATTACGCGACTTACGCCACTTGCCAACTCCACCCACCGCACCTTTCATTAACATTATGCTATGTCAGTGAGAAGTGAAATCTGATTTGAGAGCTAATTGAGAGTTTTATTAGAGGTATGCAATTTGATATTAGGTCGTTCTTGCTTAAGAAACTTGTGCGATATTGTGCAGGATAGATGAAAATGGATCGAGTGTAGATAGTGAGTTGATTATAGTAATTTCCGATATTCTAAAATGGCGTTTGATAACAGAAAAGTATATATTCGGAAATATTGCGTCGAATAGATATAAAATATTGTGTAGGATGAATGGAATTAATTTTGGAATTCGAAGGTGGTGAGCAAATGCGTTTTTATTTTTATGATATGTATGTACATGTAAGATGAATGGACGTGAATAAAATGAATAGAGTTGAATAGGCTAAACTCTTTCCTCGAATACCGTGTTTTAATATACACGTTTTATTATCGTATTTGAAAATTAACAAATTTTGAATGTAAGATTTTTTTCAGTGGAAACGTCCTGCCTTCAATTCTTGGGATTAATTTCTCACTTTGGATTAATAATTTAATAAATTACCTGGACACTTCTGAAACTTTCAATTAAGAGAAATGTGGTTACGTTGTTAGTGTGATCCAACATTCTGCTGAAACTTTTAATTAGAAAATATGGTCGCTTTTCGTTGTTAAGAGACGTTGATTACTGAAATAATTTTATCATAATTTTATCTTATATTTCCACTAACAAATAGAATTCTTTGTTTCGTACTTCTTTTTGTTTATATTTTACTATGATTTCGATTAAATTAGTTTACGAACAGAAATTCCAATTTTATGAATTAATTTACTCGTGTACACATGTAATTTGGGGTTGCTGTTAATTGAAAACACAGCCGATTACGAAACAGTGAGCAATTACGCCATACTGGTTTTACTATAATACATATTGATAAGTGATACGTTTAAGAAAACAACACACGTAATAATTTCTGGGCATCAATAGCTAGAAAATTACAAACACATTATGAAGCAACTCAATTTGAAAGTGTCCAATAAGACAATTATTCATATGTATCGTAGTATTGCATAACTAAGACGTATAATATTCAATAATTGAAAAATTAAGTAAGAAATATGGTAAATTATCATTAATATCTCTAACAATCACGTGATTAAGATTGTGGACGATTCAATATAGACGAGCGTATGTGTAAATTAAAAAAATTTTAATATCTAATTAATAAAGAAAGGGATCTCACGATGTACTAAATTCAAATTCGATAATTATTCTAGAATTCAATTTAGATATTTCTAAACCTTCCAGAAGATAACTTTTAAACAATGAATCAACTTGACAAATTAAACACTCATAATTTTCATAATATATTCAACTAAACTTTTTACTTTTACTAAATTTAGTATTTTTAAACATAAACTACGTAGCCCTGTCATCGAAGTATCCATAAATCCAATCTTCATCCATCATCCTCAAACCAACCATTCCACGACCGCGTCTCCATTCTTTCAAGGATATTTTAAAAACCTAGCAAACTGAGATTGATTCCACAAAAAATTTTCCTGATATAAAATACAAAATGGATAACCTTTTCACTTCACAGTCTTCCAATTATCAAAGAAGCCAGGAATCCAATCTTCACTCATCATCCGAAAATGTTACTGAGTGAGTTACTCTACGTGTTATATCTCTAAAATATCGTAAAAAGTTCTAGTAAACCAAGGTTGATTCTACCTAAAATTCTGAATTTTAACTAACACAATTTCCCCTGTTAATCCTTCCAAATATCAAAAAGTTGATTATCCAAAGACTATTCGATGTTCTCGATATTCTATTTACGTCATTAGGAAAATTGCGAGGACCTCATAAATTGGACTACCTTTTACCTAAACTTTCTCTGATTTTAAGGAGAAACCCAATGTATTATTATCTTCTTATTACACCATTAAACGACCCGTCCTTAATAACTTCGGACCCTCCAAAAAATTGTAAATACGTAATAACATATGACTAGCTTCTCCTCAAATTTCCTTAATTTATAGCACCGGACTTTCGCTTTCAATCCATCGTCCACTACCAAAAAATCATTCACCATAAACTCGCCATTCCATAGTCACGTCTCGACGGTATTAAGAAAATTCTCCTTAAAAAGCCAGTAAACTAGGATTGATTCGCGACATTAGCCCGATTTCGTCGGCGCAGGATATGAAGCGCGACGTTAAGACGATAATAGAATTTTCATGTAATCCTTAGTAATTCCCTTGCGGTCGTACAGGAACCCACGGACCGGGGGACCCTCGGCAAAAACCCCCGGGACACATAAGCGGGACCCGGGCCGATGCTCCGTTTCACCCCCTCTCTAGTCGCCTTTAAATCCCCTGGAGGGTTAATTGCTCGATGTTTTGACGCGCGAGTTATCCGCAAAGGGTTTTTGCGGCCAGCCGCGGATCCCGGTCTGGCCTGAACAATTTTGCGCCGTGTTGTTTTGCAACGCGCCACAAGCCAACGTTACGGTCACCCACCGCTGGTGCACGCACGTTTAGAAACGTGGCTTGGTTCATGGTGCATAATATGGACATCTTTGTATGGATCATCGTGATGGAGTGTCTGCGTATGCGTGTAAATACGTTTCGTTCTTACCAGGCAATTACGTTTTTCCAGGATTGTTCGGTGAGATTCACTTCGAGAGATAATATTATAGTTAGAAGATAACAGATTTGTGGGTTGGTATAAGCAGCGCAGTAATTTTGGATGAATTGTTTTTGATTGTTCTTTTGATATACGAGTACGTTAGTAAAAATGGATTATTTTGGAGATCTGCAGCTTTATGATTGTTCTATGCTAATCGTTTTTAAGCAATGTATGGTTAGGTTAGATATTAGAATAGTTTTGTAAAAATTTCGTATTTGGTAATAAATACTCTTTAATATCTTCTTTGCGTGGTTATTAATACTTTCAATATTTTTAGTATTTTTCGTCTTACTCCTTTTCATAGGTAATCGAAGCAAAATTTGGAGATATTTAATGAGATTCGTTTCAGCAGATAGTAGCAGCAGGGCAAAATGGATCAATTGGACAGAAACATTTCTTAAAAATGCATTGGCAGTTTAATACTGAGGTGCTTAATCGTAGTACTTATGAATAAAGTTGTACTTGATCCTGTCATTAGAACACAATTCAAACTAAAAACAGGAACAAAAGGTATATCAAGAATCGATTCGGGAGCGACAAAACGGGCCACCGTTCGCACACGTGTTCATCCGTCAGATGCTGGTTCCCATCGCGAAAGCTGCTTTCCATTCTTTCATCCGACACTATTGTCGAAATCTAGTTTAATCTATTGTGTCACCGGACAGGCAAACTGTCGACGGCGGTGCCGAGTGGCGTTAATAGACGAGCAATCGCGATTGTAGCGCGATGCGATGGTCGTATTATAGGCCGGTCTCGGCGAGATTGACCGGACAACCGTAACACCTATCGACCAATTATTCGCCGGATTATTGTTTCGCAACAGGCCGCGTAAGCGGCTTCCTCGATTACATACGCGCATCACACGTATCGATTCCATACTCCCTTCCATCACGTGGAATTATTATTACGACGTCACGACGAACACGCATGTGACGACCATTTATTCTATTTACAGTCTTCCCTGTGTGACGCATTTCATCCCCATTCCAACAGCTAAATGCTCTTCAATAATTTTATGTTGCTTCAAAAGCCACCCCTTCTTTGTCGTTCTTTAAATAACTTGCGTTCTTTAAATAAAAAAATATGCCATGGGAATCTACTTTTATCGTTAGAACGTTTAGGTTGCCACATTTTTAGAACATTTAGTAATCTATTACATCAAATTTGTTCAAATATTAAATCTTACATAATAATGAATTTATGAAACAGATTGTAAAGATCGATAGAAGGAAATGTTACAAAATGAACTCAGTATGAAATGCTGTGATTTTGATATGCCAATCACATGTTTTAATTACCCATTGGAAATTCAATATTCATTGTTTAAGAAACTAAATAGCATTTATTTAACATATGTAGTACCATTTCAAAATCATCAAATCTGTTCACACAGCTTCAAACACCCCAAACCCTCCGAAAGAATGCATCACAAAATTATTCTCACCATATTAACCTTGTGATGAACATTTACCACGACTCTTCCACTGTGTTTCACCCCCGAGTTGCCTAAAACGCGTGCACCGACGCGACACTAATCAAAAGCGACCCTTCCATCGCCAACTTAAAAGGACAACGCGATACAAATACATCAACAGAGCTTCTCCAATTGATTCACGCTAACGCTTCAAATCATCGATCCCTTGCAACATCCTCTAGCTAGGTGACCAGCTTTTCTCCCTTTGCAACTGTCGAATCTCGCGTGATTTCCGACTTCACGTGCCACTTTTCTCACCCGACAATCTGTAACCTTCCATAGAAGGGTGTTCTTCGTCATCGTAAGCGGAAAAACGGGGCAGAAGGTATACGTCGTGGCATCATCCCCTTACGTTTATAGAAGGGGAACGAAAGAACTGACCCTGGCTCTCGGAAGAGGACCGACTGCGCATAGGCACCGCATCGGGGGATGCAAGTGGCAGCGCGTAGCTACGCAGCGATGGCTCGTGCCTCTCCGCTTCTTATAATGTTTTTCCAGAATAAATGGGCTTTCCAGCGGGCGCGGTACCGTCGTTGGTACAGCTTCTATGGGGTTTCGTCGCCATGGCAACCCCGTAACGCCATTAACCGGGCACAGGGTTTCTCTCTTGGCGAGGGTCTTCTGGCGCGTGGAAACGGTGACTCCCTCTTTCTTCTGTCTCTTTCTCTTTCTATGGTTCACCCCTGGGGTGCTTGCTCCTCCGAATCCTCGAGGACTTTTCGGGGAAGAAGGCTGCTGCGTGCGCGCTCGCGCCCCGGAAAGAGCGAAACCCCATAAAAATAAATAACTCGCGATCCTGCGAACGTAAAGGTGATACGCGCACAACCACCAGTTTTTCCTTCGCGCGAGTACATCCTCGTTCACAAGTATTAGAACAGTTAGAAGAAACAGAATAAAATCTGATGAAGCATTAGGAAAGTAATTTAATCTCGCTTGAATAGTAAAGAATTTATATGCCCAATTATTTATTATATTAACAGGTATCCTTATTCGATGACCCATTTTTAATCCCTATTATTAGATTGCACTCTGTAAACTTTTACATTTTCCAATCTTCTATAAATGCATAAAATAAAGAGCAGGCTACTTATTATATGCATAAAGTAATTATTCTTGCTGTATATTAATCTTTTACAAATTTATGTTTCCAATAAATGTCCTGTAATTTCTATACACATTTTCAGATTTCTTTCTCCTTCTCCTTCAATCGATATAATGACAGCTCTATCTCATTACAATGTTAATGAAATTTCAAACTGTTTCGTGTAACCCACATGGTATGTACATACAAATTTCCTACATGCTAATCAAATTTGAATATAAGAACAATATTATAATGTAAAAATACGAATAATATCTGAAAATATCTTATATAACATACAACGTAGAAGTTTTTTATGATAAGTGTTGAAATACTTTCATGAGCCACTGTACGCGTACACTGATACTCGATTGAAGGAGGAGAGGAGAGGAAGAGAGTGAGGTAGTCGGCTTTAGGAGCAGGCGATAGCGTGCGTTACGAGACGGGTGCGTAAAATGAGAACACA
This sequence comes from Bombus haemorrhoidalis, assembly GCA_014825975.1. Lineage (NCBI taxonomy): Eukaryota > Metazoa > Arthropoda > Insecta > Hymenoptera > Apidae > Bombus > Bombus haemorrhoidalis. Next base: position 5,217,721 of record CM026170.1, read on the forward strand.
GGGATGAAGGGGGTTGATGGGAGCGGCGTGGCGGCCGGACCGCACAGAGCTCGTAACCGGCCGTTGCAGCACGATACGACTCCTCGATATCGAGACGAGACCCGTGTGAATGTTCGAGATATCGAGATCACTGCGAATTTCAACGCGTATCGATCCGCTTATTTTTTTATTGCGCAATAGCGGTCGTGACGAAGGCAAATGAGAGGCTGTATAGAAGCTCGGTTTCCTTTTTATGAGACCCGCCGCGGGTAATTAAAAGGGTAGTAAAAGAAAGATGTAACCCCCACTTGATTCGTAAGGTGATCGTTAGAGGATCTGGTGGTATCCAATGGCCTTGGATCGATTCTCGGAGTTTTAAGTATCGTCTGGCTATCATTGGGTCATTTATTTTTCGGTAATTTCAGTTTGAAAGAACATGACATTTTTTTCATTATTTTTAACCTTCTCTACGTTTCCAAAATAGAATAAAGTTCGAAGAATGGATTAGAATTGAAGCTTTTAACGAAGGGGGATATATTTTGCACTTCGCTGGTCGAGTGCCACAGTATTAAGAACAGCGAGTTATTAAATAAGTAATTAAGCTTAAGTGGATTTATTTATATTTCTAATAAAACTATAAAACTAGTTTTAATCTGTAGCTGTTTCAGCTTTACAAAAATCGATAAAAGAAGAATTTCGCCCAATGATGAACGAAATGGATGCTGGTTTTCAACACTTATAATTTTGTCACAGTTACATAATTTTTTGAACGACATTTGTAAATAACGAAATATATATAGCGAAATTATTTAAAAAATGAAATAATACCTATACATATGATAATCGAATGAGGTAATGACGCGAACATAATCGAAAAAGTATAATATAAAGATATAAAAAATGACCCAGTCACCGTCGTTAATTCTCTGTTTTTGTGCGAGGATCATTCGGTATTGTTGCGATCGTCGTTTTTGCACCAAGATATTTTTTCTGCTAATCCAATTTTGATTAATAGTAGGTTCATTTACGTGGAAACTTCGTAGAAGACTTTCAATTAATTAATCAATACTTATGGCAAAGACTAATAGTCTTCTTCTTCTCGAATAATATCAAATCCCAATAAACTCTACCACACATCCATAACAGAATTTTGTTTGCTAATTTTTGTATCAATCATTAATTTCAATCGATCCGAATCAATTTGGTTTAGTAATCTATTAATTGTGGATTTTTATTTAAATTTATAAAAGGAACAACATTTTCTAATTCAGGCTTAAGCAATTTAAATAATTAGAATGAGGTGCTACATTTTCAATTTTTCAAATTTCGCACTTAAAACACAAAACTCAGTGGATATAATATTTTTTCATCTTTATATCGTTTCTGTAAAATCACATCCGATAAAAAATATTATAAAATTGTAATACCAAACATTGATACACGATATCGGGCACTATATCAACGAATTGAAATGACTCATTCGCGAAATGGTGTTTACGAAACACAGTCAGCAAGATTGCACACGAGATACCGTGCGTTATTCATAAGCAGTTAAATGGATCCAATTGCATTAGCTTAGCAGATATTCGCCGGCATTATTTGCGACCAGTTGAATGGAATCGGATGTGTTATCTCGATTTATTGAAGCAATTATCTTCTAAGAATAAAGAGGAAACAATATATTTCGACTTATAATTTTATATTTCATGTTCAAGGAAATATGAGTATATGATTTTTAATATCATGTTACTCCCTATTTAAGGTTTATATTGAATACATTAATTAAAGTCGTATATTATTCCAGTCGTTTGTTATTCCAATTATACAAACAGAAAAACAAAATCAGATGCGAAAAACGCTGACGATCTTAAAATTACTATGAAAATTATCCCGCAATCGTTCTTCTGAAAATTGCTCTAAAAGAATCAAACAAAACACACTCGATCATTGAATTTATGTTGATTCCTGTTTCTTCGCAGTGCTCATCGAGAACCGTATAAGAACAATCTTTAGCACCCTCTATAACCATATTCTCTTACTTCACGCCAGCCCTCGCCGAATTTACCTAACAACACCGGCACAATTTTGACCCCTTGTTTCTTAAAATCCCCACCGAAACGCCGCCATTTGCCAGTGGCTCGGTGGAAATTACACAGCGAGGATAACAATCCATACCTTCCCCATCTAATTCTGCGTGCTCAGAGAGCCGCGCAATTATTTTCAAAAAACACTTCTCCATTCGTTGGGTTACCTATTGTTGTTCTCTTAAATGGGAACAACGGGAAAAGAGAGGTTAGGACACGCCTAACCGTTTAATTTCGTGAAGCTGCGTGCGCTCGATCGTCTTCCTGGCGTAGAGAACATTTATTTCCGAGACTAGGTAGGGGAGAGGAAATCGATAGAACAATTACAAAAGTTTCGTATCCTTCGACGAGCTGCGTAATCCGGAACTCGAACTTTCAGCCGCACTTGCCAACCTTTCAATCCCTCGCTCAATAATCGCGTCAAGTGCTTCCGAACTGTTTCCGAGGTGACTTTTCAATTGGAGCGTGTTGGTCGTGTACTTTTCGACTCGTTATGATTGATAATTGCTACGTTGTCTTTGGCTGAAAGCGACAAGAACTTAAGAACTCGAGGTTTGGGTTTGCAGATTGATTCTTCGTATATTATTCGATAATATCAATATGTAGCTCCAAGACGTTTGTGAGATCCATGTCACCATGACTTACGAAGATTCTTGAAGATCATGAAGGTACAATAATATCTTTAGCTTGAATTTCCAAATAATTAAAGCGTTTAGACTTTTCAAAGTCTTTCAAAAGGGGATTTTTTCAGCTTGTGATAACAATTGTCTTTTACTAATTTAGAAATAGAAATTCAATAAGAGAACTTATTTTTTGTTAATTTAACGTTTGTAATGGAAACTATTTTTCGGATTATTTTACGAAGAAAACACAGTGCGTTCAAATTTTACCTTTGACCAGTTTCTTTTTCATTGAGAACAAACACGTTTAGCGAATTTATCGAATTACAAGATTGTATGTTCGCAACGTTTGAAGATATTTTAGGGATTAAAAAATAGTCAACGTCTTCGACTATATTGAAAGTAACAGCGTACGCTGATACCGTTTATTATCTCTTTCATCTCTAAAAACTTCTTCAGGAAGGAAAATATTTCAATTTAAAGAAAGCATTTTTGAAACGTGTAGTTTTGATGAAATGTAAAGAAGAAGAAGAAGAAGAAGAATGCCATTTTTTTTACTTCCTACAATATCTTCCTCCTTTAATTGCGAGAAATCGAGCGGGGTTAATTTTAATCGAAGGTATTCGCGAAGGGGCAAGATGGAAAATGGAAGGGAATTGTTAGAGGTAAATGAAGGAAGCGGAAAGACTGAATATTTGGTGTGGTAAGTAGGTTAATGCGACTTTCACTCCGAATAATTAATTACCTAAAGAAACGAAGAGTTATGTTCATAATCAAAGTTTATTACCAAATTTTTTTCTTGAAATAGGTATTCCACGTAAAAACAATTAGATATGTGAAATGAGGAAAATGTTTTGATCCACTAGAGATAGAACAGTGAAATAATATGTAAACAAATTGCGTAAACGCAATATCATTGAAAAATGTAAGAAATCATTTAGCTTTTTGATGCAGAACGGGCAATTTTATAAAGTATGGTTTATAAGGAACACATAAAAAGCTAAACATTCTCCATCTATTCTGAAAAAAGAAAAAAAAGATAAAAGAAACCAATTTTTAATCGCATTAATTCTGAAATTACAATATCGTAAATAAACATCCATGAAGAATTATACAAATTATTCCGAACAAATGATATGCTATTTGGTAATAAATAAATATTCAATAGAATGAACCAATTAAACTGATTTCCATAAACTCCATAAAGTAGCATCAACTTGCTAAAACGCACCAGCTACTTTTCATCGACGTTATACCGGAACAATCACAAGAGTCCCAGTTTCTGAAAGTAACAGCGGAGCCAAGATCCACCCTCGGCTACAGCAGTTAAGTAGGTCGATGGGTGATAAATTCGATCTGTCCTCCATACGAAAACAACCCCCGAAATTCCAGCGGTTATCTGACTGTCCGCCCTTATCTTTCAGATAATCTCGTCGACGCATAAATCGCGAGGCCTATTCTCGTCTAATGGGGTGGTTGGACGCGTGACACTCTAGGAAACAAATTAAATAGCGTTTCGCGTATACCCCTACTCACGCACCCTATTCTTTCTTTCGTCGCTTACGTTCACGACTCTTCTTATTCATCACCCTATGACGCATGCGGGTCTTCGGTAAGGAAACGAGCCATGACTGGTTGTAGAACGACTAAGAGTGCCTTCTCATAGAAATACATCCCCTTATATAAGTATCATACGATGATAGTATGTACTATGGCTAGAAAAAATATTTGCACATACTCTTATTTCCCAATGGAGCGTAATTTTCATCAGGTTTTATACATAACATTTTCATAGTATCAAATTTTCCTATTTTTATGTCAATGAAATTTATTATGTCCGCTTGGATTTAATTAATTAGAACGTAAATGCTATAATAAATAGAATTATGTGAAAATACTTTTTGTAGCCATTGCGCGTGCAGAATGTGATCTAATTCTTACAAACATTATACCATCGTGTGGAAGTAGTTTAATGTCACTTTCCTGTCGCAGTTTCTTCGGCTCGCTGCACGATTCGCGTGTACAGAATGCTGGAAGTTTTAAACTCACCCGAATATGGGGGTGGTTGCAGTTCCGAATTTAATGGGACGACTACAGCTAGCGCAACGTGCTTGAAACGGCCAATACCAGAAGAGAGGTGAGTGAAAACTGGCCTCCTGGTTCACGTTACGATATCCACCCGAGGTATTGGCTTTTAATTGGAAATCGTATCGACTTCACATCGTGTCGAAGTTATAAGTGGAAAAGGTATGTTACGAGTATATAAACTGTACAACGAGTAACAGATTTAAGAGATAGATTTAAGAACAGATTTACGAGATAAGGAAAGTAAGAGGAAATACGAAGCAACAATAACAGCAATAACACATTGTAAGTTTTATTATGTTTATATTAAATTATGTATATCGCTAAGTAGAACGGCATCGATAGGCGAGTCAACTTAGACTTTCCGAATGGAACGTTATTGCAGTAAGGAAAACTTTTGCTCCACTGCTTCGAAGTGCAATTTAATACAATCGAGTCTGTTTACGGCGTAAAGACAATTCGGAGAGAGATAGGATAAGCCGTAGAAATATACCCTTGACAGATAAATGCGTAGACGAGATATTTTCTTTTTCTTCTTTTAATGAAATGTCCAATTTGTTATGTCTGATTTCTATAGAACTGGAAATTTTGAATACAAGATATATACTAAAGTACATTCATCCTAAAACTTGTCGTTTCTGAGATATTTGACTTTGTTCATCCTACTATTTTCGTTATGAGACATATTGCAAGATGCGCGTAGGTAATACTTCAAATACAATGAAATGGCGAAATAGCACTGTCTTTTGACACTATTTGACATTTTTACGTCGAATCGTCGTACGCCCGACATGCTATCCATTTTTACATCTTCGCTGCTCCTTCACCGATTCTTTTCTATGTTGCAGTTCGACGTGTAACGTGCGGCTGACGTATGTACGTACATATATAGACAGTGTACTATCGTTGTACGATCGACTGCTTTTCGGTCGGTTGGTCTTATCGTTGTGAAACATCCAACTAGGGTAAGGTATTCTTATCCAATCCAGAGAATTCGCAAACATCCTAAAGAAAAACGAGAAAAAGAAGTGTCATTGAATTACCCAGGTAGACCCAAGAAGCATAGACGATGGCTCTCGTTCGATTGAATTTTAAACGGTTCGCGACAACGTTTCCTGGCCTGATAAACGAGTTTGACCCGGCCAATAAATTTCCACCAGGCTGCAGGTGTAGTCGAACGACCGCCAGAACGTCGCGGCAATTTGTGAACGAAACGTACGAGGCCAAGTTTCTCCACAGTCGACGCGAGCCTACCTTATGTTTTCTAGCACTCGCCTTCCTCGAATAATTCATATGTCGCAGAAGAATCCGTATTTCTCCGTTATTAAGTCTTTGATGATTTGTTACGGTGTTTGTCTTTGGTACGTTTATTATACTAACATCAATCGTTGGTATATTGCAATAGAACTTCACTTAAAAGCTACAATACACGTTATTCTGACGCCTGTTGGCACTTATTACAAATATACCACTAGCGATCTTTTTAGATGCTTTATTAATCCTTGAAAGTCGAAGAATTATACTATGACGACCTACAATCTCGTTTAAATACAAGTACAATATGAAACTATTATTAGTATCAAATTATGTAAAATAAAAAAAATTAAAAAAAAAAAAAACAGCCAAAGAGATACTTCTAGAACCGATTCTAAGTCTTTATGGAAACTGAGAATTGTCGAGCAGTGGTAAACTCCGCTATTCGAGTTCAACGATCCGCATAACTTCGTGGGTCTAATCGCGCGGAGAGCTTAACCGCTTCTCGCTTTGATATCGAATCATCGTTACCGCGTGGAATGCCGTGTTCCCTTCGTCTTCACCCTAAGAATAGGATTCGGAAAGCAAAAGGAGGCCAACCGTGATCTTTGCGAAATGTTATCGAATCGCGGGAACCGCTCTAACCGGATATCTGACGTCACACACGTTCTATACTTGCTGAATATAAAATATCAACAAGGGCGCCTCTGTAATCACGGTACAATTGGCAAAATAGTAATTCTACATCTAAAAACAAATTGTCAATGTATAACATGACAAAGTAGGGTTATTTGGGTTATTTCAACATTTTGAAATTCAATCTTGAATTTCCTACAGAATAATTAAACTTGTTGTTAAACGTCCATATTATGAGGCACAATTGGTCTTTAATATTATGAGGTACAATTGGTCTTTAATACAATGACGGAAAAATGAAAAAATATAATGTACTTTAGGTCTAGCAAAAAAAGAAACAAGAGAAAATAGTTCGAATAATTATATGAGAAGGCTATTGGATTTATAAAAATTAATAAAACGATAGAATAAGTTTCAGGAATAAAGCAATTACTACATGTTAGATGAACAAACTTTTCTTTTGATGAGTCGAAGTTACATGCTCATAGATAACTATGTTAGAATTGAATTGAACGAATAGCTGTACAAGCTTTGCAGAGATAATTAGTAAATAAAGTAATTTCTTTCTTATCTTCGATATAAATAATACCATCAATCCCGTTCCCTAAAATATCCTTTCGAAACTGAAAATTAGGTCAGAAACCTGATCCCGAAAGCCTTCAAAGTTCTATACCCAATGGCAACGTGTTATGCCACATAGACGAAGACAGAAATTCGATGAAAATCTCCGCTACTAAATCTCTCTTACATCATCCTCCGAGGGTCCCGTGGAAAATCAATAGAAGTTGGCAACGGCGATTCTTCCAACGAGATCTTTCATCCTCCTTTTGTCACCAGCCAGCAGAAGGATCGTTCAAGACTAACCTTCAATGTCCTTTTGTCGCAAAGTCAGACAAACAAAATTGTTCGATCCGTAGACTTGAAGCGAATGAGAAAGGTGGGCATCGAAGAGATGCAATTACTACAGAGGACGACGTGGCGAGTTGATCGGGATCGCTGTCGTAAATTCCTTAGACAAACACCTGTTTGATCGATGTGGGGTGAAACGCAAGGTAAACGAGAGAGAACCGTTCGATCGGTTCCTTGCTCGATAAGGTGTACAAAGTTAGCCGAGGATCAGCTGGCTTAACCTTCCATTAGCGGGCTCGAACTCGACAAGCCGCGCACGTTGAAACACGGATTAAACCGTGCCACCCTTCATACCACTCCTATTCCCTTCTCTTCCTCCACTTTTCCACGCGGCTACAGAATCTAGCGCACGTGTCCACGTTCCAGACGTCCCGCTACGAAACTACGCTCTATGAACACAGTTCATTGTCATTCATAAGAATCCAGTGACTTTGATAGATTTGTAACAATATTATTTCAATTTGATCAGAGTGTACGAATTAATGATTATAATTAATAATTCGAAATAACACGATTCTTTGTGGAACTCTTAGACTATAAATCCAAATAGTTACCTATTTCTAATCCTAAGAGATTCTATTCTATATAGAGAGCGTATTCGAAAGATTGTGATCAAATTTCAGGAATATATAGGAATCGACCAAACAAGCACGAAAATCTCAATGAACATGGATCCGATAAGTTAGAGACACGAACGATCCTTGATTTGAATGGAACTTTGTAAGCCTGAAGAACAACTAAAAGCAGCGGTAAAACAACATGAACAAGTTTTAAGGGATGAAACCACTCTCTAAAATTCAATCCCTGTCCGGAAATAGTTCCAAATAAAAAGATGAAGAAAATGGTATATCTGGTTCCATGTTTAGTAAAACATTTTACTTACTTTAACGAATAGTATGTGATCTTGAAGTTTGCTTTCAAGTTTTCGAAATATCTTGTACATTACGGATCTGCAGGACAGTTCGTACTCAACGATGTCTTAACTCTATAAGCACATGTCTTGTCGACTCGCGAAGTCGGATTTTCTTTCATTTTTCGTCATGTTCACGGGTATCCAGTTATGTTGAACGACGTTCACCATCGCTGGTTGTGCCATCGTGGAAAATCCTTTCAGATGTTGTATCAGATATTCTTGAGTAGCGTACATGCATGTACGTGATCAACGGAGCAACGTAATCTAGGGTATCTGTTCCATGGCAAGCTGGATACAACGGCAAAAGTGGAATTTTAGGGGAAATCCGATTCGGCGCTCGACGTTCTTCCGCATTTTACGAGGCCGCCTCCGTGACATGGCTGGCGCAGACGCGAGGATTTCCAACCACGGGATCTTTGTTCTTCGGATGAACGTGATACCCTAATGTTTGATCTGGATTTCGGCTATGGATAATGTTTCTTGGCTAATGTTTACACAATAGGAAAGTAGGAGATCGAGAAATTAAGACGTTCGCGGTGGAAATATCTTTTTATGCTATTCGCAGTGAATTGAGAGTATATAATTTAATTTTATAAATTAAAGGAAATTGTGTTAGACTGACTGAGAAATATATTATATGTTTGCTATAATTTCGATATTTGTCCAGTTTTGTTGCGCACAAAATATGCCATATCTCATTCATACATCATGTACATCGATTTTCTGATTATAAATATACTACGTGTATGACTTAATATACTAAATTGCACTTAAAATTAATGTTTGCCTTAATTTTTTCGTCCTAATACGACAAAGATTATGAATCTTCTATATATATTTTCCAGGCAACGTGTGCCTTTTAATTTCGGTTCCCACTTTGCATAGACTACTCGCGAACTGCAAACTAACGAAAGTACACGGATACTATCTCTCAAACTAGAGCTCAAAAGTAAGTACTTAGAGACAGTTCTAAACCAATCTGAGAGAACAGGAATCTCGGAAGAAATAATAAATCAAACGGATGCAAATTGTACGACGGTATCGACGTAGATTACAAGACAGGAAGTCTCGAGACGTATCACAGAGCGTTAGATCCTAGAAAATAATTCGTGCTCATTACTATGCTTCTCGAGGATACGGTTCGAATAATTCCACCGTCTAGACACTTCCTCGAAATTCGCTTCCTCCTGCACCGGAATTATTCACGAGACCGGATACTTTCGAGGAGCTTGGGAAAAATGTGTCGAAAGTTCAGCCCATCGAACAGCTTGATTAAAATGAAATTAGCGTGGGTCTGTCCCGCGAATCGATCGTGGGTATAGCAAGACCAATTACCTAATTATCCCCACAAGAACCTTCCCCATCGGTCGTGCTTTCTCCGCGACCTGATCTAATTATTATCGTTCCACAAACCCTTGTCGAGTGGACCAACCCGTAACAACCCTCGCGGCTGTCGCCTTTGTACTTCCGTCAGCCCTCTGTAAAAACAAACGTTCTACGCTTGAAACATCGACGTCAAGACATTTGAGTATGTTCTTTTGGATCTTGAAATCATTTTGATTGTTGAGTATTTTTCTATCTTTTCTAGGTTAATTTATTCGCGGAATTTACTATGGGTTGAAAGGAATAAAATAAACCTGAAGCTTATGCAATTTTAAGTAAATGTAGGAGAATAAAAATTCGTGTAAAAGATTTTCGGGAAGTAATAACGGGGTGGATTAATACTTATGTATAGTGTGAACTTGAAAATTTGACTACGCGCAACGGGAATGTATTTTATATGTGTAAAATCTTAAAAAATGTGGTATGGTAGAGATACAACAGAGTTCTAAATGAGTTCTAATATCACTGTTATTTATTATTATAATATTTAATAAACTATTATTTAATTATCACGCTTCATCGTTTTCCCTACACGTATTTTAATAATTTCAATGAAAAAACCTTTGGATTTATTAATTAATTTGGATTAAATTTTTATTCAGTTTAAATTTTTTGATTTGGGCTTTGCTTTATAATAGATTGTGACTCGAATTCCATCATTATCGTTATTCAGCGGCTCTATAAAATGTATACCGATGAAAATGATCGAAGAGAATGCCTTATGCTTCGAAGGAAATATATTTTTATTGGCTATTACTATAGCCTTCGTTATACTGTTTCAAAAATGTCTAAATTATGTCTGGAAATTTCCACAATGTCTTCGTGCATTGCCTGACTTCGTCGTTTTTCTCTAAAATAAGACACTTTGATAATTCATTACAGACGTAACACGTTGCTTTAAAAGGAAGAATAGAGAGGTTGACGATAGCAGAACACGCGTGGGAAACGAACGAGTGATTAATGAAGTATCCCGTGGAACGCAAGGTGTCGATCCTCTTTCATACGAGTAAATCCTTAGGGAAAGCTTCCGCTATCACGATAACAAAAAAGGAATCAATATCCACGGTGTTCCGTTATCGTAGAGTAGCGAGAGAACTACGGGGAAATTGATTGCTCTTTGCTTTGGCCTGTTTCGCCGCGATGGTTTTAAATGGGGGGGGGGGGAGGACTGTGGTTTCAGGGATGAGTTGAAGGTGATCGGGAACCTGCGCTGTAATGTGTGGCGAGAGGGTTCGAAGTTGTGCAGCTTCGTTTGCGAAAGGTTTTTCTTTTGGCCGCCTGTTGGGTGCGGTTTAAGTGGTACGAGTCAATGGTTCGTGAGGTAACTTTTAAAAGGGATATAGTGTTATGTATAGATAAATCTAATTCTTCTTACTGTATGTGGTTTCGATATAGAAAGTAAATTATGCATTAATAATGATTTAGATATGCTGAATAAAAATTATTGGAGTACGTAATGAAGATTTTGTCCTATGAATACAGCTTGATCGCAGTGTAAGTAGTACAAACCAATGATTCTGGATTTTAAACTTCTACAGTAGTTAGATAACATATTCACGATTGGAATAAATAATTATGAAATTTAAAATTGAATTTACTGTACATGTACATGTGTAACATAGTTTCAGCGTCAGTATAGAGAACAGCTTGTGTATTAAGAATAATTTCGATACGACGAATGAAGATAATCGAAATACACGACGGAGCCTTCTCTTTTAAATGACAGCTTGAAGTCTGGATTAAGTAGTACGAGTCAATAATTGTTTAGCAAATTATAAAGCACATATTATGTTACATGTACTGCTATTGTTTGGTTACACTTTTGTTATATTGTATTGATACAACGTGGAATCATTAATAATGATTTGGGAAGCATGATAAAGATAAATGAGATATATGATGAAAGATTTCAAAGCTGCATTGATCGTTTTATTAAAAGTTTCTCCATTGGACACCACCAATTTAAACACAGTTTAAATAGTATAGATCAAGGATTATTCACAAAAACTTTAAAACGGGTATAATATTGTTATTCTGATTTTGTTGCTGATCGTTGATCGTTTTGTTACGTGATTTTAATATGGTGCAAATGTATTAATAACGATTTAAGAACAATAAATAAAGGGAATTGTTTATGGAAGATACCTTCGTAGATGAGGTGTAAATGATACAAGTCTATCCAAGATTGTCCAGAAAAATATAAAAATGAATAATGTTATTACACATATTGTTATTTTGGTTATACATAGAATTAACATATTATTATTACTCTCAACGCAACGAATAAAATGTACGGATAGTAATGTTGATATATTTTATAAATCCGCGTATCAACATATGCAAAAACTAATTTGTCTGGAAATAATATTTGTCAAACTACATATCAAATAAAATAAATAAAATCATATAAAGTACAAAAATCACGATACCTAAGAATTCATGGAACAGCTTTATCCGTCAGATAAAATCTGAGAAACATAAACGAACAGACCAACTTACAACAGTGAAATTATTTCCAGTAATAACGTGGAATTCAAAGTAGTTCGAAGGATTAAATTACTTTGATGAATTTTTGACGTGAATTAAATGCAGCTGACATTAAATAAAAAGGCTGCATATATCAGGGTATTTAATAGGAAGATAACTCTAGCTCTTAGTTATAACGTAAGTCAGGCTTTATGTAAATTTTAGTATTAAAGTGGAGATCGTTCGACAGGATTTCATAAAATAATAGAGGAAAATTGGCCAACTAACGCGAGCTATTAATCAGGGAAAGATAATTAATTTTTCGACGTACATAATAAACTCCCATTGTAATAACGATTTAATCTATCCAAATAATCATACTTAATTTTATAATAAACTTTTATTACTCACTTTTGCAAACTCTTGTTAACCTCATTCTACATTATACTAAACACCCAAAATAATTATCGACCTCGTACACCGCCAATTTCCTCCACGACGTCGTCGAACGTTCCCTCCGATATTCGATTAATAATGAGGCCAATATATGCTAATTAGTGGCATCGTTACGTAAGGATCTTTCCATAACTCCAGTAAAAGCCTGTTCCAAGCCGCATCTAGCTGCGTATGTATTACTCGCATGGTGAATCGAATTATCAGCTACCGTCTGTCGAATTAGCGATCCTACATATCAGCCACTATAGTAACAGTATGCATTCGATATAACGTAATCATGATGGAGAATCTCGAGTGTCGAAAGGATCGCGGTTTCTCGTTGACAAGAGGAATTCGAGACATAACTAAGGATGTAGCCTGTTGTTTCTTGCTCCGTTTTCGATCCCTCTACCACAATTCCAGCCACGTATGTCTAATTTACGCTTTCGCTGGTTTCGATATCGACACAATTTTTCGCGACTCATATGAAAGATTGCGAAATTACGGATAAAACTTCTGTCTGATATTTTTGTCTAGTTTTATTCTGTACTAAAAGTACAAATTAAACCATCGGATACATAATATTTGTAACGGATACAATGTTTTTAACAAACATGATAAATGCAATAACTTTTATGGTGGTTCTTTTTTTGGAAATATTGAACGGTGAAATAAAATGAAATATATACTCTCAAATATCCAGCGATCATTTGTTAAAAATGAACATGCACGTTTCGCGTAACATAGATTCATTTTTATTTTCATTTGTGTATATCATACCACAAATATAGCCGCGAGTCATATTTACGTACCATAAGCCATAAATAATAACAATATAATAACATTGAAATATTTCTTTTCCACAAACGAAAAGTGTTTCGATTTATAACAATATGAAAACTGTCTTCACACACGTACACGTATTTCCAAAGATACCATTAAGAAAACATTAATTAATAAACTGTATTTCTTACAAATTGAGAGGGAATCTAAATAAAATCTTCAATTTACGATTTTATCTTCTGATCACAAACTTTTAAAAGTCCGCTTGTTCAACCGTATCGTATACGTGCCCAATCCTATGAATGGCCATGAAATTAAAGAGGAAACGAACGAAAGGCAAACGCGTGCACGGTCGATAGTTTTCGTAGCACCAACGAACGTGTTACGCCGCGAGGGTACACGTCGGTTTTGCGGCTGATTTTATGGCTGTCCCTGGGAACTTTACGAGCTGACCCCTGATCCTAAAACACACCGAATTACACCATGGCCACGTTTCGTCCGATCCTGTCCCACCTCTTTTCCTACTTCTCGTCTACCCACGTTCCTACGAGTTCTCTCCGTGAAACGGTCTCGCGGAAAGAGACGAAAATTGAGAGCGGCTATCGATCCTCTCGGCTCCTTTGGACGCTTACCAACAAAGAGAGCACGAGTTCAAATGTACCAACGACACGACGCCACTGGAATCTTAACGATTTTTATTCGGTCCGACGTTTTGCCAACTTCGTTCTGGCTTTCCACGCTAAACTCCATCCGATTCTCTTTTACCTTTTTCCATCGAGTAGGAATTGCTTTATGAATCGATGATCATTTTACGTTCAGCATCAGAATTTGCAAATTATGAATTTGCCAATGTATACGGAAGCATATCTTTTTCAATTGTTTCGTAGATTCCTTTAGATTTTAGTTTCTGACGATGTTAGTGGAAACTTTTAGTTTTATCAATCGGTGATCATTTTACAGTGACTTATCGTAGTTTAGAAATTACTGGATTTTTGTGATAATATTTAGTTTAACGAGCGAAACATCTTTTAAAGACGTTGCTAAATTTGTAACGGCAGATCTCGCCCGAAACGCTCTTAAATATTCCTCGAACGTCTCAACTAGCTAATGAATCACAGTATCCCTTTTGTGAGTCTGGAGACAGTCGATCGTCGATGACTCGACAAACGCACCGAATACATCGCCACGAGCTATAGTCCCAGAGATAATTTCTCTGTGCGATGCTGGAGGAACGCAACGACGAAGGATTAGACGTCGAGGAGGATCAGCAGAACGGAGAATAGGGTGTATCGCGAAACGAATCGGCCTCGAATTAGGCTAGCGCCGCGTGAATTGATTCCGAACGAGGGCCCGGATATCCTGCGTAATCCGACGACAGCTTACTTACCACCAACATAGGGACAGATAGACGGATACGTCTACTCGTGACGCAATCTAATTACCCCCGAGAATATTTTATGCTCGACACGTTTCTCATAAGGGGGGAATCGTGTCGGCCGTCTACTGATTACACGGGAACGTCAACTTTTCGTAGAGTCACCAGAGAATTTGAGACACTTCCGTGACTCGCTCTTTTTCGGTTTTTATCTTAAGACGTTTGATGGTCACTTCATATGTAATGTCGTCTCTTATTTTACATTTTGAATTTCTGATACATCCGTGCAATTATTTCTTGCACATAGATATTAATCAAATTTCTCCTCGGAATATCGCGAATATAACTTAAAAAATTAATCATTAGGAAAGAGTGCATTCAATCAAGTTTCAGTAGTGAAAGTTTTATTTAAAAAAAAAAAAAACGATATTGCATATGCTTTGACTTAATATAATATAATAGAAATACTATATCTATTAATATTTGGTTCAATTATCTCCAAAAAGTGATTCATACGTTACATCCGTGATAATTAAACTTATCCTCTAAATCAACTTTACGACTTCAACTTAAAGAGACCAAAAGCTTCATCAGTCAGAGATAACCTTCTATCTGTCAATTAACTATCAATTCCATCGCACTCAACAATATGTCTCCCAATTAAAACCCACCGTTTATCCATAAAATTTTTTTACCAAAGCCAATATGTTTGTATTATAAAGAAATAGAGGGTCGGTGGCTGGCTCATCACAAAGTTAGAAATAACGTTATCCTCCCCGGAGGATCTAGCTGGAATGATCAAGAAAGTTTGATCGAATTTCTCGCGGGAAACTGGAAAATGAGTTTCCGCGTTGGCCGACTATCGGCGAGAAGTATAACTGAAAATATCTCTGGCTTCCAATGGACCGCTCTGGGTCAGTTGTTGCGACCAGAACGACCACCTGATAGAACCAACGGTGAATGTATCCCGATACCGGATGAAAGAACCTCCAAGCCGGAGTAGCCACCGGGTATTGATTCTTTTTACCGGAACGTCGAACGGTATAAGTCGCCTTTTCGTGAAGAATTCTTTTGAGAAAAATATCGAGACATTGAACGATGATAAAGAGCTGCCTGGTTGGATTTATTTAGGATTTATTCAGGCTACGATTTTTCGATAAACGATGAAATAACATGGTAAAATATTTCTGTTCGATTAGTTCGAAGCAAACGTAGGAAAATGCTTAGGAAATTTCAGCAATGCGTAATTCTGGCTAATATTAGATTGTAACTTCATTTCTCGTTAAAATAAATTTCCTTTTATTGGGATATTCAAGCGAATATGCTTTTATTTTGATATTAAAATATCAATTTGATTTTATTTAGACATTAAAGTAAATTAGTTGCCCTTCGTTTAAAACGAAAATCAATTTCTGGCTCAATTTAATACATGCATTAATATGTGCATATGTAATATCGACTCCTCTATAAAGGGGATGCACCTGTCAAAGTCAACGTATTGTGCTGTATCGGTCCATTTCCAAGAGTATTGTATTGCCGATAGTCGGAACCAAAAATGTATCATCAGTATTTAATGGTTCCACACCTCAGTCAATCAATACGGATTAGTCGGTATTGACAAAAATCGCAATGACTTAGTCGCCAGCCTAAAAAGTTCATATTTTCATTAACTTTGCGATTGGATGATAAATTGGTTCCTAAACAGATATTCCTCTCGTCTAGCAAATGTTCGACGAGTATTCTCGACGTATTACGTATCTTCGTACGTCTTTATGTATTTTATGTACATTTTTAAGCTCCATAGCAGCTTCGAGCGGTGGTACTCTTTAAAGCTAAACTAAAAACTCGCTGAGGACTAACGTGGTTCTAAGAGTCGCGGATTTAATAGTTTTGAGGTGCCGATAAGGAGCCCGACGCTTTCTGTTGTCGTTGTCTACCGTCGAGAATCGCGTGCACGAGGCTGATGACTCGGGGACACTCGAGGATACTCGAAGACACTCGGGAATCCTTGGGCTTACGATGCTCCATGGCACGTGGGAAGCGATAAAGGTTTTCTATAAAAAATAGAACGATCTGGCTACGGAGTGGTCAGGTTGGTGAACCCTCTGATAAGAGGACTCAGAAGGGCAGTCAAAAAAGCCCAGCACTTACCCCAGTACTTTCGCGAATTCCAGATCGCCGATAGAGAAAACCGATATACATTCTATCTAACACATGATAAACTTTTGCTTCTCATCAATGTAAATTTACCAACAAAAATATATGTGAATATTGAATCGATGCACGTTTGTTATTAAGATAAACGATATTTTTAATACTAAAAAGTGATATATTAAAATGATAAATAATTGAAATAAATATTGAAAATGAAGATTTTCAATATAAATAAAAAGAGTTAATGCGTTTACTGAAATTCATTATTTTAGATGTATCTTGATTTAGTTTTAAAAACTAAAATAAATAATTCTTGCAATTACGACGTTTGCTACGATATTCAATATGAAATTTACATTTCTTCTCGTTCAACAAATAAATTTGCAATTTTTGGTATCTACATCGTCGATCATATAAGATGTTCAATTATTTTCATTCGTAATAATTCAATTTACAAGAACAAAGCAAAATCAATACGATAACCGTAAAACTATTTTATTTGGATGTTTTTTAAAATGGATCAGCCAGCTATAAAAGTTTATTTTTACGATAAAAATGTTACAATGCTTCTATATTTCTATATTTCTCATTGCATGTATATTTTTGACTATTTTAAAGTTATACGACGTCGGAGATGCTGTTCAGAAAGAAGTCAAGTTTAAACATCGAAGACGAGCGATGGAATGGGAAGCAGTTTGCAGGGTGCGGGCTGGAAGTTCTGTTTTCTTTTCCCGATATTCTCGAAGTCGCGCGTCGCATCGCTGCATCGTCTTAAAATATACATTTTGTGGTGTATGAGTCAAGAAACGAAATGCTTCTTTTTCCTTCGAAAATAGTAACATTTTTTTAGAAAATACCATTTCGAAAAAGTAATCAAATTTTTAATTTTTCATTTTCAAATCTACAATTTCTTCCTAAACATCCTCGTTGGTCCAAAAATAAAGTGAAAATTATTTTCACTTGTAATTTGATTAATTAAAATCAATTTAGAAAAGAAACTTATATTTCTGCACTTGAGTTGCTTTTTATAAAACCTGGAGTAAAAGCTTTCTTCATACTATTTCCCCCAAAAGCTCACTCCATCTTGTAAAGTACACACTCTACATGGACGAGAATTCAGGAAAAAGAACCATCTCATTTCTTCTAGCATGCTCTTTTACTTTGCGATCAACAATAGAAGTACACTTTACAAAATTCGATACGAGCATTGTGCAAGCGTCAATCTTTTGAATTCGATAGCAAAGCATTACTCGCATCTTAAATGCCGTTATTCTTTTGTATGATTATTCAGAAGTAGAATCTGCAAATATCAAAATGTTGTTACTCGTTCTATAGTACTGTTCGATTTGCTTATTGGTTAAATTTGGTTTTTATATGACCATTTCCATTACTTGCCTAATGGGTTTTATATAAAATTTCCATTAATTAATTTAATTAATTAGAGTAGTGTTAAGAAATGATTGAAAAATTTATATTTCTGAAAGTGATAAAGTTATAGAAAGTAAAATATAGATTTTTGTTGGTTCAAATTGATTGGAGTGGAAATTATTAGAGTATTCTATGCACAGTAGTAGTAAAACGGTATATTCGCGGATTATAACATTATTTACTAATTTTCAGATTTTAATTGAATGAAAATAAATAATTATTTATAGATATTATCTTATAATCTTCGAATATAATTGATATATTATAATCTTATAATCTTAATTTTTCGTATCGAAAAAGAAACAAATGTTTTTTGCATTTAACATAGCAGAAAGTTATTTTCAACGCAGCAAATTTTTGTTCTTGGAATTGCTTCCAATTTAATGGAAATAAAACATTTTCAGCTAATCCCAAGCAATCGTCAACAAGCAAATTAGAAAAGCGAAGCGCATGCATCGAATCGGTCGAATCGATCAGATCGACCAGGCTCGGCGTGTGTCGTATTAAAATCAGAACGCGGAAAAAGTAATGCGTCCGGACCCTTTGACGGGCAAATTGAATCTCCAATCAACGAATACGTGCAAGTGCCGGCTTAAAGCCTAATCCAGAAACGAAGGCACGGCTCCCGAGCAAAATTCAATCGTTCTATCCCTCTCGTTACTCTTGCGGCAGAATGTTCGTACGTGCGGCGACCGGTTGGCGTTTCTCGTTGCTGAAGAAGGATGCCACGCGTGTTTGCTCTCTCTGGAAAGTAGGAGAAAGTAGCTCGCGCTGAAAAAGGCTACCCTTCCGAATATACAAGATCAGAGAGAAGATCGGTACGTGCGGCGCCTTCCGCAATCTGCATTACGTACTTCTCCGCGAATCGATGAGTTTCGTGATATATCATGGCCAATGTTTGCGGCGAGAGCAACGAAAAGGGGAAGAAAGAAAGGAAGAACGAAACATTGAAGAAAGAGGTGTATCAATTAAAGTATGCACGTACTGCAGTTCGCGTAAATATTCCAATTTTTCATGAATATATTACGTGTGTTACATGAAACATTTTGGAATTTCATTAACACCGTAATGGGACACGATCATTATGTTTGTATTAATATAATTTGATGTAAATCTGAGAACATACACCTTTATCCATAAATATTAGAATTGAAAGTAAGTTCCATAACCGGAAAGAGGAACATAGAAAAATACACGAAGCTAATTAAAAGATTCGCGGCCAGGAAACGTGAGGACAAACGAGCGCCGGTTAATTCGCGGTACGCGTGCTCCATATTGAATTAATAACGCGGATCGAGTTGAACGTTTCGGGTACGGCCGCTAAAAGCGAGCCATGCTACGCGATCAAACTTTCATTCGCGATTAATGGCTTCCGAATTCGTCGGGCGTTATATCAGCCCCTTTTAGGAGCCGACGACGGTACAGGTGGTGCACGCAGCGGCACGTAAAACGTCGCATTATCGAATTAAGTAGACGACGCTATCCGTATCACTAGAAGGATACTATTACACGATACATACCGTAGATTGTAGATGTAAGTTCGTACGAATGAAATGAGGGACATTTTATGGGTGAAAATAAGACGAAACTCAAAACAACAACATTGCATTGAAGGGTTTATTTTTATGAAAACCGAGCTTGGAGATTTGTCAAGTACTGAACATTTTTGAGAATTCGTTGAGTATGTATGTATAAGGTAAATTCTATTAATGAATGAACATATTTCGAGTTGCACGGCTGGAAATAAAAATTACATTGCGATACATATTATGTTTCTAAATATATATGTACTTGGATTCAATATTTTGTACATTTCCATTGATCATTATTTATTCGTCTAATTA
This sequence comes from Bombus haemorrhoidalis, assembly GCA_014825975.1. Classification (NCBI taxonomy): domain Eukaryota; kingdom Metazoa; phylum Arthropoda; class Insecta; order Hymenoptera; family Apidae; genus Bombus; species Bombus haemorrhoidalis. The sequence continues at coordinate 5,238,069 of CM026170.1, forward strand.
TATTCTTACGATCTTATATCCACGAAAGTCATTTTTCTATATAACAAGTAATATTAATGGTATAAATTCTATGATATTTAAAACGTATAATATTTCTGTTCCTTTGAAACCATTCTTTCAAATGTTTTATTTCTTTTCGTATGTAGAATATCCTCTTACCAATTTTCTACTCTTGCTAGCCAGACACGTATACATACACGTGACAAATATTAAGACTCGATTTTCCAAAAATCCAAATCTCCAACGCAATATGTATCGTTATCCTTAACTTCCCCCTTATTTCGAGCCACAGAATCTCCTTGACTTCTAAAATACAGGCTCACGGTATGTACTGTCTACGATCGTAGAAGATTCTCTTCTATCCAATTCTCTCTCCATCTCCCTCTTTGTCGGCGACGTTGGCACGAGCCTCCTTGTAAGTAGCTTTACCGCGCGCGCGACGAGTGTAGATCAAAGATCCCAGCTGCGAGCAGCCTTACAAGCACCTTAATGATTAAAACACAGGCAGCTGCGTCGGTTGTCTTCTTCGTTCGCAGAAGCTTCGTTCGTGGAATGTAGAGCCTCGCGTTGGTTGTTGGTCGCTTCTGTAGGCCTTCACCTATCCAACGGGAACGGACGAGCGAAACGAACCGGGACTCTGTCTATGACCTCTCATCGAACAGAGGGACCACCCTACCCGATACGCGGGCAGATCAGAGGAAGCCCGTGCCCGTAAGTCCGTAATCTCTGTATCACGTCCTTTTCCATCCAGCAACCATCCGGCTCCGACTCTCGTTCTTCGTCTTTCCAAAATCGATTTCGGTTGGGTGCGGGGCCGCGCCCACACCACGACATACACCGAGTTCGACTGGAACTGACTGGAGAGGTAGAGGGGAACACAGTCGAGGGAAACAGAGGGAACACTGGCAACCGGGAGGGAAACACCCGGCTTGAGAGGGCGAGTTAGCCTCATTTAACCGAGAAGCTTCCCGGCATGTCGTCGTTGTGCGTACGATACCCTCTCTCTTTCCTTTCGTGGCCTTCTCGCGGCTTCTCTGAAGCACGGTGGGACAGGATGGACACGTGGTTATCCTGTCGAATAGTTGGGATTTTCATTCTGTTGTATTAATATTTTTAAGTACTTATTTATTTATTTATTAGAGCATCCCTAAATAGATATTTTATTGTCTTTCAATTTGAAATGTCTTGGAAATTTTAGACTAAATAAGAACCTATAAAGTACGTTAAAAAGAAGTTACTTGACATCACATATATCTGTAGCAGGTGATCAGTATCTCTTTGAAGCCGCTAATATTTCTATACGATAACTTAGAAGACGTTGGCATTTGTAATCTTCATTTTTGATTTCTGCCTCTGTGGCAGCCATACGTTTTCTCATGACCTACTCTTTCCCAGAATATGGCTGCGGATCTTGACTGTGGAAAACGCGGAGGAATCAACGCGAGGATCTATTTACTAGAGGAACATGGCGAAATAGTTCTTCTTCGAGCAGAAAAGCGAGATCGTGGATCTCAGTAGAACAGATTGGCAAAGTTGCTGCACAACTACGAGTTTGGACGCACCTTTTTGCGGGGAAACTTGCGTGCCTGACGTTGCGAATTCTACTTTTTTAGAAGAACAATCGCTTCACGATGGCTTAGTTATAGTGGCTTTTTTACGGTTTTAGAAATTAGCAAGAGAGTTTTCGTCGAAGAAGTAAAAGATTGACAGATAATTTTTTAAATACAATAGAAGAACAATGTTTTGAAAGAAACTTTCATCATTTTTTCAACTCTTTTTTTTAAACTAAATTTCGAAACTACTAAATAACGAAAGTTCGCGTATTTTTTTTTTTTTTTGAAGTCTGAAGAGTACATTTAATTAAGCAATTATTACTTCGCTTATGATCTGTGCGATTAATATTTTTTAAGCGACGGTGGAGCTTTTGATAATTTTACTACGTTTTTAATTAAGAATCGTCGAGTTTCTTATCGCGATCGTTAGTTTTAACGAGGACAAGCTTTTATAATACTAACCGGATATCGAAAATTTTGTAACCTTAATAAGAAATGATAATGTATCGTGGAACAGATGACACCTGCTCTTCTGTTCGCAAATTTTTTAGGTATTGATCCAATATATATAGGACAATCTACACTTTTGTTTGAAAGTATGAGACCATTTGCTTAATTAATATACATCTCTGCAAATCATTAATGAATATCACGAAAGTTTATATATTTAGTTTACTTTTATAGATTATATAATAATTGGAAGAAAAATCGCAGGATTCAATATTGATAATTCTCTTTTAGCAACTTTTGCACTATTTATTTTCGAATCATATTTTTTATTAATGAAAGTTTTATTAACTTGCACGAAGATATAAAATCATTGTTATCAGAAATCATTGCTGATATGTGGGATTTCTTATTTCAGTTTCGTCCTGAAATTTTTCTAAAAGCATTGAACTTCTGTTTTTTGTTAACAAAAAAGCGAGATTCGATCTAAAAACTCGAGAACTGTAGAAAGGTTATATACATTATAATAAGTACACAATTTACTTCAGATATTCTGCATATTGTTACCTATTATATACATTTTTGCATATTTAAGTTCCAAATAACGTATAAACCTCATGTTCTTAAGATACACGTTTCAAGAGAATTCAGTTGCGAAAAAAAGAAAGGGAAGAAAACGGGAGTTTTCTTGAGAAAAGTAAACTAAAAGTTCCAGCTTGTTGTACTGAGTAAAGGATTTGCTTAATTCTTGGAATGGATACTTCCGTTGCCTCGTAGCAAAACATTCGCTTCGACTAATTAGTTTTCTTATTCGACCAAGCTATAGCGTTCTGTATTCGGGAACTACGCTAAATTTTAACTTCGGTTCCCAGAAAAATACACTGTGCGATGGTTTAAAAGTAACAATACTACCAGTGATATGGCAAGATAACATTTACGTGATGAAATTTCTTTTTATCTTGTACTATTTTTATTATGGTAAAACAACATCACGTACATCCAGTAAAACGATAAATTCACGGTTATGATAGAACGAGATTCGTTGACGAACACGTTGACTGCAGCGTCATCCATATTCGGATGACAGTTTTATTTGTACGATTGTGCACGACGTTAATAAATGCTTTCAGCAAAATCTGGGACAGCCAATGATGCCTGGATGAAAATATCAGACTTATTGAAATCCAAGAAAATTGATGGAACTCGTATAAACTGCTGCGAAATATGTATTTTGTGAAAATGATTGTGTGCTTGAAAACTGGATTAACCTGAGACTTTCCTTTTTTCAAATTGAGTTATTTGAAGATGTAAACTGCTTTAAGTAGAATGTTACTTTAGAGCCAGACAGATCTTCTGTTCAACCAAAGATCATTTTATTCTACGAGCTACTTTTAATTAAAATACATTGAAAATATTGTCCAGTTACAATTTTGAAAAAAATTACAAAATTGTTTCTTAACCCTCCATTTCCTAACATTCTAGTGATCATTATCTAGTTTAATTTTTTACTTAGAATTACGCTCTTTCGCTGTTCTAAAATTATAAAGTACAGTAACGGAATTATAATTTATAATAACAATACAAAAAAATAGAATTTTACATGAATTTCCAAATATTTAAACGATATTGAAACCTATATCTTTTTGTATCAATAGTCTGCCTTATAGGAATCGAAGGATTAAAATAATTCCTTTCTCTTCTCTTCCTTTTTTCTCCTTTCAACTCTTCTTTCTCCATTTTCTTTCTCTTTACTTCAACTTCTTTTTCTTTCAATTTGTCTCTTTCTTTTCTTACTGACTTCAATAAGCTTACATCTCAGGTGCAGAATTCCTGATTATTAAAGTACACTTTGTACTTCTCAATATAGAACAAAGCTTTATGCCAAATTAAAGCATAAAATTGTGTTTCTGTGAATCCTTTAATCAGTGTATGAAATAATTTCTATAAACCCTTTAACCAATCTATGAAATAATTTCTACAATTCTTAATCAGCTTGAAGATAAAAGAAAAGATAATTCAGAAGTAATATTTAAATATATCCATGTCAATCTTTATTAATATCAAACTGTATTATTTCCTAAATTATTTTCCTATATTATCAAAGTAGATATCATTTTAATGCACTTCATAATTAGTTAATTTTATCGAATATGTTCTTCAATCTCGTTGAGCTTTAATGTACTATCCCAGTTAATTGTACATAGCACAATCTGACCTAGCTGCCATGTTGAACACGATTGTTGATTAATGATGCGTGACAGGAGCACATGTACGTTAAATAGGTGACAGCTGTAAAGCGGCCGCTAAATAGATCCAATATATATTACTCGTGAAACTGTAATATTCTCGGTTAAAATTTAAATTAAAATTCGTGACAAAAATTTGAGGATAAAAGAAACACAATAAAATGGAGTTCAATCTGGTTCAATAAAATGGAGTTTTATATAAATAGATGTTACGCGATTGAAAGTATGAAAGTTATATATTCATAACTCCATATCTAAAAAAATTTATTTTGTTTGATTAACTATACTATCGTATTTCATTACCGCACTTTTACAGTGTGTTCGGCCACATGTATAAAGAGTGATTCACAGGTAATTTAAGGGGTGACTCTTAAAACCGAAATAAAATGAAAATCATGAATTAAAAAATTGCATTTTCGACTTTGTTTTTTTCTATTAAATTAAATAAAAAATATCTCTGTACGCGAGCAAACGAAAGAAAGTCAGACTAAACAACGGAGCGCACACTGACCCTCAAACCAAACAACACTTGAGCGGCAGATTGTCTCGTACAGATCGTAAAGAAGAAGACCACGATATTTAGGAATTATAAATGACTCCGTGCAATGATTTGGCAAAGAAATGGTAGATTGAACATTAAATCTACTTACTCATGGAAATCCATAAGAGGTTTGGATAGAGGTTTTATATTTTACTAAATACCAAAAGTAGTTACTACGCATGAGTACGCCACGCGATAGTTTGAAAGAACTGACCAACGGTGCCCTACGATGTGCAACAGTATCCTACGATGTCCAACGGTGCCCAACGGTGTGCAACGATGTCCCACGGGGTCCCACGTTGCAGTCCAGTCTAGATCATCCAAAATTCTATACGCGGCTTTTGGTGACCCAAACTGGACTGTTGCGTAGTTCTTGGCTTGGCATCGTTTTCCAAAGATTAATCAACTGATCAATTTTTGGAAAACGATGCCAATTACCAGGTCTCACCACGAGGAGGTGACTACGCACGAGACCCGCCCATGGGTTATTTAACATTACATATCGATCTCGACATTCAGCCTATTGGGAGAATGTCGAGTACTGACTCTACTTGACCATGGGCCTGCGTAAAGAAATAGTTGTTTCGTAGCTTAACTGCGAAACACATATGTCCAACGCAGCATTTACATGAATCATTACAAACGTAGAACAAAGCATACATAACGCAACATCTCCCACACAACGATTACATCGATCAGTACAAATATCGTACAATAATTCGCATCCCTACTAGCAGCATTCGGTATCAAAGACACATTTATCTAACTTGGAAGGAAAGAAAGAAAATGAAGCTACTGACACTGTATATATCATCTCGTGTCTTCCAGAAGGGACATACGAATCGCCGTACTAAACTGTTTAACGTTCTACTTTTGCGACACTATAAAATATTGAAGATATTGAAAGTTATAAATTCTAACGTGATCTCAATAAATTTGCCTTAAAAATGGGAAAATAAGAAGCCCGATAAAAAGAATCGCGGCGCGCCCGAAACGAACGAGATCGCGATCTCTCGAAAGAACTAACAAACCTACGCGACGTATCCCCGTACACGAGATAACCCGAAGATTCAGCGGAAAACCCAAGAATTGACCGTAACTTGATTCCTGTTTCGCCGTTCGATACTTATACGAGTTGCGGTTGATGGCGCCGACCGATGATGCCAGTGATCCACTGTTGATCCAGCCGTGGATCCAGCACATAGGCCGGCAACTTAACACACTCCAACTGAACATGTGGAACCCGGGGAGGGACCGCTGAACAGGATTACGAAGGCAAGGCCCCAACTGAACAGTGGGGTCCACCCCCGCGGGACCGAACAGGATTACGGAGGACGTGAAATTACAGGTCCCTGACCGAGTACCGAAGTACCAATCGGACAGGACTGCAGATCCAAGACTGGATCCCCAACAGATTCACAAGCATCATCGGCACGACGACAACTCCCGTAAGACGATGCAAACGTCGAGCAGTCACCAAGATAAAGGTGTCCTTGAGCCGACTTACGAATCTAAAGAGTTATCTAATGCACGTTGACCCGCACGCACCCGGAATACGCGCGAGCGAATACGCCACGCGACAGTTTGAAAGAACTGAGTGACCGTGAACCGATAAATCGCGATTATAATTTATCAAGTATGGTAAGCGAGGGGAGAGAGACGAGATTTCTCTTTTTCGTTCCAAGATGGATAAGTATCGTTGTACAGAATGGGCTAACAATGCATTTAACATAGGTATCTACCTTACGATTAATTAAGGCTAAAACGCACGCATCCCACGGTGTCCCACGGTATCCCACGATGTCCAACGGCGTCCAACGGTGTCCCACGGTATCCCACGATGTCCAACGGTGTCCAACGGTGTCCAACGATGTCCAACGGTGTCCAACGGTGTCCAACGGTGTCCAACGGTGTCCAACGATGTCCAACGGTGTCCAACGGTGTCCAACGGCGTCCAACGGTGTCCAACGGTGTCCAACGATGTCCAACGGCGTCCAACGGTGTCCAACGGTGTCCAACGCTGTCCAACGCTGTCCAACGCTGTCCAACGCTGTCCAACGCTGTCCAACGCTGTCCAACGCTGTCCAACGATGTCCAACGATGTCCAACGGTGTCCTACGGTGTCCAACGGTGTCCAACGATGTCCCACGAGGTTCCACGTTGCAGTCCAGTATAGATCATCCAAAATTCTTTTGGCGGCTTTTGGAGATCCACACTGGACCAATGGTATCCCACGGTGTCCCACGTTGCAGTCCAGTATAGATCGTCCAAAATTCTTTTCGCGGCTTTTGGAGATCCACACTGGACCAATGGTATCCCACGGTGTCCCACGTTGCAGTCCAGTGTAGGTCATCCAAAATTCTTTTCGCGGCTTTTGGAGATCCATACTAGACTGGAACGTGGGACATCGTTGGTCCGGTATGGATTTCCAAAATTCTTTTGGCGGCTTTTGGAGATACATACTGGACCACCGGTGTTCCACGTTGCAGTCGAGTATGGGTCATCCAAAATTCTTTTGGCGGCTTTTGGAGATCCACACTGGACCAACGGCATCCCACGTTGCAGTCCAGTGCAGATCATCCAAAATTCTTTTCGCGGCTTTTGGAGATCCACACTGGACCAATGGTATCCCACGATGTCCCACGTTGCAGTCCAGTGTAGGTCATCCAAAATTCTTTTCGCGGCTTTTGGAGATCCATACTAGACTGGAACGTGGGACACCGTTGGTCCGGTATGGATTTCCAAAATTCTTTTGGCGGCTTTTGGAAATACATACTGGACCACCGGTGTTCCACGTTGCAGTCGAGTATGGGTCATCCAAAATTCTTTTGGCGGCTTTTGGAGATCCACACTGGACCAACGGTATCCCACGTTGCAGTCCAGTGTAGATCATCCAAAATTCTTTTCGCGGCTTTTGGAGATCCACACTGGACCAATGGTATCCCACGATGTCCCACGTTGCAGTCCAGTGTAGGTCATCCAAAATTCTTTTCGCGGCTTTTGGAGATCCATACTAGACTGGAACGTGGGACACCGTTGGTCCGGTATGGATTTCCAAAATTCTTTTGGCGGCTTTTGGAGATACATACTGGACCACCGGTGTTCCACGTTGCAGTCGAGTATGGGTCATCCAAAATTCTTTTGGCGGCTTTTGGAGATCCACACTGGACCAACGGCATCCCACGTTGCAGTCCAGTGCAGATCATCCAAAATTCTTTTCACGGCATTTGGAGATCCACACTGGACCAACGGTGTCCCACGTTGCAGTCCAGTATAGATCATCCAAAATTCTTTTGGCGGCTTTTGGAGATCCACACTGGACCAATGGTATCCCACGGTGTCCCACGTTGCAGTCCAGTGTAGATCGCCCAAAATTCTTTTCGCGGCTTTTGGAGATCCATACTGGACTGGAGCGTGGGACAGCGTTGGTTCGGTATGGATATCCAAAATTCTTTTGGCGGCTTTTGGAGATCCACACTGGACCAACAGTGTCCCACGGTTTCCAACGGCGTCCCACGGCGTCCCACGGCGTCCCACGGTGTCCAACGGCGTCCCACGGCGTCCCACGGGGTCCAACGGTGTCCAACGGTGTCCAACGATGTCCAACGGTGTCCAACGATGTCCAACGGTGTCCAACGGTGTCCCACGTTGCAGTCCAGTTTAGATTATCGAAAATTCTCTTCGTGGCTTTTCGTGATCCAAACTGGACTGTATTAGCCTTGTTCTTAGCTTAGTATCGAATTATTGTACAATGGTTGTACTGCTCAATATGGTCATCTTCCAAAAATTAATCATCTGATTAATCTGCGAAAGCGGTCACATCGATCAGTACAAACATTGTACAATAATTCGCAATCCTACTGGCAACATTCGGTATCAATGATACACTCATCTAACTTGGAATGAGAGAAGGAAAATGAAACTATTGACACTGTATATACAATTTATAGTCTTGCAAAAGATGCATACGAATCGTTGTACTAAACTATTTAACGTTTTACTTTTGCGACACTATAAGATATTGAAGATATCGAAAAGTTATATACTCTAATGTGACCGTAATACGCTTCTTTTAAAAATGGGAAAACAGGAAGAAGCGAACCGAACCGAAAGATGTACGTATAGATCAATTTTTGCAGAATTTTTGCTACAAATGTAACGATGATCGCGAAAGAACTTTTGTTTCACGCAAATGAAATTCAAATATTTATAAAATTCTACATTACTGTCAAAAGATTGAAAATATCGCAACTGGAAAGATCTTAAAAGATTACTAGCATTAATTCTAATAGTAATGAATTAAATTTTAAAAAATATGTCAAGCAACATTAAAATATTTCATTATAACACTTTATTACGCATAAAATCGCTCACAATTTCATATATGTATATATATATATATATATATTACATTCGTAATACAGTTTTGTATTTTAGCAGTTATGGTAACGTTAACGTTGACAAAGGAATATGTCTTATAGCAGTATTTTCAGTAATAAACGTAGTAATAAGGGATGCATTAATAAGGGGCGCTGAAAAAGAAACAAAGCAGTAGCCAGAAGGGCTACTAAAATTCGATCGTCTTCCACTCTACATAAGCCCGATCAACACGCTGAGAGTGGAACTGAATATTCTTTTTTCGCAACGCTAATTTATTACTAATATTTATGAAGAAAAAGATTTTCAAAATCATACGCGACGAGTGCTTCATTATATCTGCAATATCAATTAATCTACTATTAAAAAAAAAAAAAGAAAAGTCTAAAAATCCCCGAAATTTGATACGCAACGCTAATAAGTATAAATCTACGCACTCGTATTTAAATAATACGCAACACTAATAGCGAGAGATCACACTTGCACAGCTCTTGCAGCTGTATCGTATGATCCAGGGACAGTGTCCGACAAATTCAGTCGGAAGGTTTGGGCATTTTATGAACGCAACTCTAGTTAACAAAACGCGATCATTCATTATCGCAACGCTAAAGGGAAAAATTAATAGAACTCGCGATGTTACAATATCGCAACGCTAACTCTTACAGTGAATTCAATGAAAATTATCATTTACTATGAAAAAACTATTTCAAATATTCTAGTATTGCTTGCAATACTATAAAATTAATTGAAAACTAACACTTTTATAATCTAATTTTAGACAATAGAAAACAGGATAAATTCTAAAAGTTCATAATAAAAATTGCAAAAGACAATCGCGATATCGTAATTCGCAACTCTAAGGCAAACGCGATTATCATTTTATCGCAACTCTAATTCAAACCGTATTTATTCTCTCACGACACTAATAAAAAGCCGCGATGTTTTTTCGCTACTCTAATTCAACCCGTAAATAATCTCTCGCGACACTAATAAGAGAAATCGCGATTTGCCCAGTGGGACGATGGACCGATATATACATCGGCCAAAAAAGCAGACTACTACTACTACTACTACTACTACTACTAAAAATACTAAAAGCGAGCATAGTGACAAAGTAGTAACAACAATGACTTCCCATGCTCAGGATGACCCAGAGGATGGGAAGCCATTAGTAGTTGCCCTCTTGAGTGGCAGTTTGCCGGGCCTCTTCGGCTTATAGCCTCTTCTTTCTTCGAGCGCAATGCCCGCTGAAA